>JARHVA010002869.1:0-190000 GCA_037957365.1 Torreya grandis
AAATTGATTTTATCCATAATATCAAGTGACTCGACAAAATGTGGAGCTAATTTGGAATTCTTTTCGAACTTGATTGAGCTTTTCTAGGGTCTAACATGCAATAAAAATTTATGACCAATGTCAAATTTATGAGTTCTTTGATCAACATAACTCTTTTTCTAGTCGGAAGCAACTTTCATATTTTGGCGTATGAGAGCCATTTTGTAATGTCCTTTTCTAGACAAATATTAACATTCTTGGATTTTTTGTAAAACTAGGAAAGCATACAAGCTAAAACAAACCATACGATTGAAATATGCAAAACTGAAAATACGTAGTTGATATTTAATGTTGAATTTGAATACCCAATTGAACTTTTATTGAAATCACTTGAAATTACACATAGCTAACTGTAAATTAACTCAAATATGTTGATTACAAATTTATTACGGCAACCCTAACTTGAAATAACATGAAAAGCAAAATATTGAATTTTCCCTTGAAATCCTAGCTGTAGATGTCTCCTAAACAATACAACAAGCATTTGGTAGGTACGACAAACCTTTGAAAGTATGGCAACAATTATAGAGGGCATAAATGATGACGTTAGTCCTGATAAACCCTAGGAAGAGGATCAAATTGCCTGGAAAGTGAAGCACTTAGTTGTGGAAGTGGAATGTTGCACCCTAAATGGACGAAAAACCCAAATGCCAAGGCTGGGGGTATGACATCACTGTGCTGCAGGTACAACATGGCATATGGCAGCCTTGGAAATGAACAACAGGTGTACAACAGCCTTGGTTGGGTGATGCCAAGGATGGAAAAAGCCTCAGGGGGTGATGCCAAGTTGAAATGATGATGCCAATGTTGTAAGTGGCTACAATCCCTAAAGTTTTGGTTTTCACAATTGATAACAATCCTGAAATTGTAAATCTGAACTTGATCTGAAGCACAAATGTAATTCGTGGATAGAATCACCTACTAGGTTTGAGGGTTTTCGTCCTCAACCCTGTTCACTGGATGGTTTTCGTCCTCTGTGATAAAAAATTGAATAATTGTTGTTCAAGCTCTGAAAAAGGGTTTTTGACTTTGTTCGAATGAATGAATCCCCATTTCTTTCCATCGAACCCCTTTTAATAATTACCTTTTCCACTAAAATCCTAAAAAATACGCTTGATCTTCTATTTTGACATACATGTTTTTATTTTAATAAATCCATCTTTATCATTGCTTTTGGCCTAATTAATAATCAATATTTTGTGGCCCGCTTTAAAAATAAAGATTGTCATTTTTCCATGTTATTAATTAAAGTGACTTGAGGACAACTTAAAACATTAATATTGAATTATTTCATTATTAATTATTTCGAGAAGGGGACATGACAGTCCACCATTCCCAAAATTGTTTGCCTGCATGCAATTGCAAACCAAGATGCATTAGTATCACCATGCCAATGTCATAAATCAAGCTGTAATGCCCATGTAATCTAGAGCCTGCACCTGTGAAGTGGGACAACTCCTTCAATCTGAACCTTTCTTTCAATGCCAGGATCCCAAATCAATCTCAAGAACTCTTCAACATGCTTTTGCTGAACCATTCTGATACAATTGGAAGCTGAAAAGCCTCCACGAGTTGCAAACTCGGAGTTCCCATAACTTGGATCCCATATCATCCTTGGGAATTGGTGTGACGAACTACCTAAATTTTTAAACTGTGAGAAAACTTCAGTAAACTCCCCAAAGCGATCGCATTCAATCTCATAATGCTGCTGTTCAATAGCAGCAATATAAAGTTGTACCTTTGTTGGATCAAGTGTCTTGGAGTCCTCAACTTCCTCGGATGCCTATCTAGATATCATTTCAAATTCCTGACCTTGACCATGTGCAATTAAAACAACATGCATCTGAGTCACCAATAGCTGTTCAACAACCCAATGAACTCTGTTGAAAGACTTTGGAACAACCCATGGTTGATTTCTCTATGCAAAAACCCACGTGTGGCTACATGCCATTGTACCACAAGCTGAAACCCTCACGAATTTGTACCATTCAGCTTGCATGCAAGCTGGAAAGAAGTTACAACAGCCATAGTTCATTCGAAACCACATCTAAAACAACAGTATAACCACTGGAGTAAATGCTTTCAGCAGCTCTAATGGTTGAAACCCTTCACAAACAATATGATACAAGAAAAATTCCTTAAAGTTTTCAAACTGGAGGCTAAATGTGACTGATAACATCAGTCCCTTCTTTAATGTGCTATTACTTCCGCACAAATACAGCTCCTTACATATGAAGGATATCATGTGAATGTTGAATGGTAAACTAGCAACTGTATTATTACCAATGAAAGAAGAGAACGTTGTTGCCCTATCTAAATTCCAAATTGTTCCATTGCTTCTTGCTTTGATTCCCTACATTTGATCCATGTGCTCCAACCATTGAATCTGGTTTTTATTCACAATATCTTCCTTATGCTCAACTAAGGTCAATTCCGATTTATGTCTTGTCCATTTGTATGGGATGACAAAATCATCAGCAATAATGTTATTAAAATTATAAATTCTACTCTTTATAGATCTCAATATATCATCGGATACCACACTATTATGCACAAGGATTTATCTTCACACCTTTACCCTTCCTAGATTGATGGCAAAGTTGGAATAATTCATTATTGTTATCACCATGTCTTGAGCTGAAATTATAATGGTGCTTACCCTCTTGACAGAAATTTGTAATGGCATGGTATGGAGCAATGAATATGGGATATGACCATCATACTTTGGGCTGTAATCAAGATGCTTACCTCCTTTGGCTGAAGTAGAAGTTTTTGATAGCATCGTATCACCACCACTATTCTTTTCAAGTGCCTTTACATAGCTGTTTTGAAAATCCATCTCATAAGGTAATGACAAAATCTTTGGAGGAGTGATAGGTGCTTCTTGGGCTGCAACAAATGTCAGTGCCTTTTCCTTGACTTCATTGAAGTAAATCTATCGCTGGTCTACAATCTCAAAAGTCAATAAGATATCCTTTTCTTTGTTAGATTTCATACTTTCCATGGGTTTGTTCCCTCTCAATTTCTTCCAGTTCTGATTTTTCTTCTTTCTCATGATCTTCCCTCACAATTTTTTTCCTCTTGAAGTTCTAATGTATCCAACACTTTCCTTGGTTCTATGGTCTTCTTTTCTGGCTCTTCCGAGTCTTCATCTGACAACACGTCTTCATAGTGCACTTGCCCACTTCTTGTCTTCATCAATTTCATGAAGTCTGGAAAATATATTTCTTTTTGAATATCTGTTGGAAGAGCTCTATATTCAACATAACTGGGAATAACATCATCCACCATAGTTCTTTCCTTCGAAAATATCACCATGATTCATACGCTGGCAAGATCACAACTCTGATATCACTGTAATGTCCCTTTCTGGACAAATATTAACAATCTTAAATTTTTCCTAAAACCCTTGTTGAATTAGGATGAAAACATACAAGCTGAAACAAACCATATAACTGAAATATGCAAAACTGAAAATACCTAGTTGATATTTAATGCTGAAATTGAATACCCAACAGAACTTTGATTGAAATCACTTGAAATTACACATACCCAACTGTAAATTAACTCAAATATGCTGATTACAAATTTATTATGGCAACCCTAACTTGAAACATGGAAAAGCAAAAGACTGATTTTCTCCCTAAAAATCCTAGCTATAGATGTCTCTTGAATAATATAAGCTTCTGGCAGGTATGACAAACTTTTGGAAGGTATGGCTGTAATTATCTTTGTTCGGGATAATCACTTCCAGTAGCTGTGCAATTGAACCACTTCCTTCACAAATCTTTTCGAAAACACGGAAGCATTATCAGTCAAGTTTCTAGCAATAAAGTGACCAACCTTGGTAAATTTATCAATTACCTCTAAAATGGTGTCATGCTTGCTGTGTGACTTAGGCAGATCATAAATCAAATCAAGTGAGATTACAACCCGCTTACCCTTCAGTATGTCATGAGAGTACAACAAACCTCTAGGGTGGCAATGTTTAACTTTAACACGCTGACATTCTAAGCACTTTGTCACAAAATTAACAACACCATGCTTCATACCAGACCAAAAATAATAACTTTTCATTTCATATTTCATTTTTGTGAGGCTAGGCAGAACGATGTGTTGTATGCACTTCTTTTAGAATTAGATTTCGCAAGTCTCTAGACTTGGGTATACAATTTTTGTTTTTATGCCTTATAAGGCCACCTGTTTCTACAAAAAAATAAACAAACTCTTTTGCAATAGGCTCGTCATCCAAACCTTTTCTTACCTTATGGCAACTCTTACCTCATGGCAATACTCATCAACGAACTGTTATTTTAACACAATATTTCTGAAATTAAATTGAATCATAGACAATGCAACAAGGTATGTGCGTCCGCTGAGGGCATCAACAACACGATTTTCCTTGCCTTTAATACAGAAGATGTCTATGTCAAAATTACTTACAAATTCCAGTCACTTGCATTAGCATGCATTTAAATCATCCTAGGAAAACAAATGTTCCAGGTTGCAGTGATCAGACTTCCCCTTAAATGGCTTGCCCAACAGAAAATGCTTCCATTGTTTCAAAGCATGCACTATGGCAACAAGTTCCATGTCATGCATAGGGTAATTTTTTCCATGCTCCTTGAGCTTACATGACTTGTAAGCCACTACTTTGCCATCCTAAGTTAAAATGCCACCAAAGCCTTCCTTAAGAAACATCGCCTAGATCTCAAAATTACCATTTGGATTAGGACTAACAAGTATAGGTGTTGTAGTTAGCAACACTCTAAGTTTCTTGAAAGCCTCTTCACATTGAGGAGTCCATACAAATTTCTTGCCCTTACTCTGTAAGGAAGTGATATGATTGACTATGATGGAAAAATTTTCAACAAATTTGCGGTAATAACCAACCAGGCCCATAAAAATATGTACTATATGCATGTTAGTAGGGGCAGACCAATCTTGAATATCTTTGATCATTATTGGATCCACAACAATACCATCCTTAGAGATGATGTGTCCTAAATAATGAATTTTAGATTGATAGAAAGCAGATTTTGAAAGCTTCCTATACAACTTATGTTGTCTTAGCCTTTGCAAGACTAATTTTAAGTGTTGTTTGCGCTTAGTGTCATTCTTATAATAGATAAGAATGTCGTCCACAAAAATAAGTAAAAATTTATCAAGCTAATCTCTGAACATGCTATTCATTAAGTTCATTAATGCAACTAGTAAATTTGTCAAGCCAAAGGGCATAACCATAACTCGCAATGACCATACTGAATTCGAAAAGTTGTTTTATGAACATCTTCCTTGATTTTCCACTGATGGTACCTTGATCTCAAGTCAATTTTAGAGATGACTATTGATCCTTTCATTTGATCAAACAAATTGTCAATCCTTGACTAGGGATAATGATTCTTGATTGTTACCTTATTAAGCATGTGGTAATCAATACACAACCTAAGAGTTCCATCCTTCTTCACAAAGACAACCAGAGCACCCCAAGGAGACATATTTGGTCTAATGCTTCTATTGTCCAAAACTTCTTGCAGATGAACTTTTAATTCTTGCAAATCAGCCACATTCATCCTATAAGGAGCCTTAGATGCAGGTGCAACGCCTGGGATGATATCTATGGAAAAGTCAAACTCATGCTTAGGTTGAAGACCAGGGATTGTTTTAGGAAAAACATCCATAAGCTCCTTCAAAAAAGGAAAATCTTTGCAAGATGTTTCTTGATCCTTGGGTAACTCTTGCATTTGGACTGCTAGAGCTTACAACCCTTTTGCATAGCCTTTTTCAACTGTAGAGCTGTCAGTACTTTATGTGCTCTAGGCTTTTGGATGCCTTGTATTTCCACAAGCTTTCCAAGGTCATCAGTGCATTGCAACTTCTTACCAAAGCAATCAAGTGGTGTTGTAACCAATCCATTCCCAAAATGATATCATAGGATCCCAAGGGAGCGAAGAATAAATTTAACTTGGTCTTAAAAACACCTAAATTGAGCTTAGCTTGCTCTAAACACTCCCAAATAGGCACTCTTTTGCCAGTACTGAACTCAACCTCTCAACCTTCTTTTATCATAACAAGTTTAACTTTACATTTACTTGCAACAATAGGAGAAATAAAACTATTTGTTGCACTAGAATCAATCAAGATATATACACAAAAAGTGCTTATAGTACCTCTAGTTTCAATTTGGGTAGCTTGAAAATCAACATTCTGATTATCTACAACCACGTACACATGATATTTGGCTGATTGTCCAAGTTTCAGCTTGGGGAAATCCTTCCAGTAGTGGTTATCACCACATTCCAAGCATTGAACAATTCTTTGTGGAGCTACAAAAACAATATTTGCCCCTGTGGCTGGTCCATGTTGACTATTTTGGGTTTGATTTTGTTGTAAGACATTGTTTTTGGCAAATTTAGGGTCTTCAAGTTTTTGTTTTGACCTTGGAACTTGTTAAAGCCATTGCTTCTCCTAGTGAATCTACAATTCTAATATGGTTTCTTAAAAAATTTAGGTGGGAGAGATTTTTGGCCTTAGATTGTTTGTCCAGTCAACTTAAAATCTTGCCTCACCTTCTGCTGAGACCTCTCTCTCATCTGCCCTATGAGCAAACTCACAACTACCAAGGTTTTTAGGTTGGTCATATTGATTTGATGCATCAATATTTTTTTCAGCCCGGATTTAAATTTTGTCACTTTAGTCTCTTCGTCATGCATGTAGTTTACATGACCCAACAAATTCAGAAACTTATTTTCATATTCAATTACAGTCATGTTGTATTGTCTCAACAATTGAAAATCAATTATCTTTTGTTCCTTAAAATTGACACTTAAATAGTGTTCCACGAGGGCGCATCCCCCCCAAAAAATCCCCATGTTTTGGGACGGGGACGTCCTTGGGATGTGGGGACATCCCCTTTCCGTCCCTCCACCTCCGGCTCAAACTGCTGCCATCCCCGGGATGTTTCCCTCTAAGAGGGGATGTCTCTGGGATGTCCCTTTAAAAAGGGGGCATTTGGAGGACTCTGGGATGTCCTCGAGACGTCTAAGGGATTCCCAGACGTCCCTCAACCCCTAGGAAACTTCTAGGCTTCCCCCATGCTGGGGGACTCTAGGACATCCCCAGGACGTCTAGGGGACTTCCAGACGTCCCTCAACCCCCAGGAAACTTTTAGGTATCTCCCACGCTGAGGGACTTCAAAAAAACATTTTTTTTTAATTTAAAAAATATTTTGGTTTGTGAGCCCTCTACCCTAACCCTAATTGCTAATGAGTCCTACCCCCACCCCCAAGGCCTCCCAAAAGCTTTTAAAAAGCCCCATCCCTCTCATTCCAACTCACACGAACTTCAATGAGTTAAGTAGAGCACTGAAAGTAGAGGCAACAAGTTAAGAGGAAGAAGTTTGCAAGAGTGAGAGAGCATTAGGAGAGGGAAAGTGAGATCAAGAAGAACCGGTTTACTTATAGCTTCATCCACTCTGTTAAGAGGAATAGGCTTACCTCTAGGAGGGTAGAGAAGCTTGTGGTTGTACATAGTGCCGTGCATTTCATTGACCGCAACACACTTACGTACAAGGAGAGTCCAACAACCAGATGGGATGTCGAGCATGTGGACTCTAGTAGTTCTAGTGATGAGGAGTTTGGCAAGAACTTTGGGGATGATTAGCCGTTGGCTCATTAATATTTAGTAATCATGAATCATCATTATAAAATTTTGAAAATTTTGAATTTGATATTTTGATTTTGATTTTCAATGTTCAATGTTCATTGGTTCAATGGTTCAAACTTGAAACTTCATTGTTAAAAGCTAAAACTTAAATGTTAAATTGTTGATGTTCAATGCAATATACTTATTCCTTAAATATTTTTTTATAACTAGTTTTTCAACTACTATATGTATTTGCACCATTTCCCTACCAAACCCCCACCGCCGCCCCCCCACCATCCCCAAACTTAGGCCCCTCGTCCCCTCGTCCTGGAAACTCGTCTCTGCGTCCCCCCATCTGCCTGTCAGGAAACTTCATGGAACTATGCACTTAAGTAACTTTTTTGGAACTGCATCTCAAAGATCGCCTAAGGGTCATTGGTTGGTATCTCTTTAAGACAGAGATGATTCCACCATAAGGTAGCATCACCAACCAACTGATATGCTGCCACCCTAGCTTTCACATTAGAGGGCATATTGTGTAGATTAAAAGACTTATACAAATGCACGAGCTATGCATTAATGACATCCCCAGATTCTTCACCTAAAAAGTAGGTGGTGGAAGCTTTTTAAGCTCCTTGATGATTGGGTCAACCACCATTAAAGGCAACTCTTGGAGCACTTCTTCCTCCCCTTGACCATTTTCTAGCTCGGATAAGTCTTCATGAGGAGCACCCTCAAGGCTATTTAGTTTGTGTTCTTCTGTTTAAATCTTGCCTTGAATAGCATTCAAAGCTAACAAAATCCCGTTGAGGACTTCTTCGTTTTTGTCAGTTGGGTTACCTCCAACTGCATTAGCAATAGGGACTTCATTGTTGCCGTCAACATTGTTGATAGGTGGTGGGTCATTCCTATTGCTATTGAGATTGCGGGCACTATGGCCTCTACCTCTATTTCTACCTCTGCCTCTTCTTGGGTTATCATTATCCTGGTTATTGTTATCATTGGCAACACCCCCAAATCTTGTTCTAACTATCCTGAGGAGTCACAAAATAACAGTTTATGTAGATTACAGATTTAAAATGTTCTTCCCCAAAGTTCCCTAGAGCAGAAACTGTGCTATGATACCAAATGAAACCACATTAAAAAAAAACCAAAAACAAAATTGCTTGCAAAGCTCACTCTCTCTCGACTAAAGACACAAATTAGTGTTCTTTAGAGGATGCACTAACATACTTCCAAACAGAAAACAATTTTATAATAATTGCGGGCACTTACCTAAGGTTATATCACCTTTAAAGGATACCATAGAGTTTGGGTTATATCAGTGTGTAGCTGCACACTCATAAATTTTGGGCTATGTATGCAACAATTATCTTTCTAATAGGACCATTTGAGGGCCCTTAACTCTACTTAAGTACCTCATTCTTCCTAACTGGTTCCGAGATAAAGGTTTGGAAAGGTAAGTAGTTTGCTTGACGTGATCCAATGACAACGCCCTACCAAGATAGTCAAGAGTGCTTAGGCATACACCCATAGAAACCGATCTTTCAACTAAATAAGAAGCAAGCTCCTAAAACGAGTCCACATTCTCCTTGCCACTTATATAAGAAAGCATTCTTACACTTAAACACAATATTATTAAACATCATGATCGCTAGAGCACAAGGTAAGGAAAAACATTAGGGTCTCAAGAGAGTGATCATCTAATCCAGTTAGTTTGCAACACAATATAAACATAAAAAGATCCTTAAGACTCTTATTTCTACCATATCTAACTTTGGCCAAATAATTATAACAGTTCTCAATACATTCCAGGTGTATTCTTAAAACTGTTAGTATCCATACTCACCCATAATGCATAATTTTAATATCAATAACGGAAGGAAACGATTCCCGATTAAATCGTGCACTAGGGATTACAAAAACAAACTTTGTCAAGTGCTACCTGCCGAGGTTACAAAGTTGTACCCTTCAGCTTTTTGGATCATGGCAACCATACCAACGTTACAATAATTCAATGATAATTCGATACCAAGAAAAATAACAATATACTCGAACTTAATTTGTATTGATAGCCATTTTAATACAACCAAGATTTATTGTTTGAACGAATATAAATTTAATCAAATCGGCTCTTAGATAGATCAAGTACTCAACATGAAATTGAATAATTAAATTCGCATGAAAGGTTATCTCAACACGAAAGTAATGGTCACACAAGTGTGTTGCATACCAACTGATGTAACGTCTTTCTACTTAATAAAAAGATTGTCACACAAGTGTGTAAGTGTGCCGCATACCTTCCATTTCTCTTCATTCTCTCAACATACATTTGCTAACATTGGGATTAGAGCCATTGTTCAAGGAAGCTCTGAGAGAATAATGGTACGGACAACAAGTCACTGGTTTTCAAGGAAGCCCTTGGAGTAGGGTATGAACAACGAGTTTTGAAGATGAGGTTTCTATTCAAAGGTAGAGATGCTAGGGCACATTGCAAAACATTAGATAAAAGTCTGTGAAAGACCAAGCGAATGTGAGCAGTTAGAGCAGAAGACATAGAAGGCACAAAAGTTTGTAGATGCCGTATCACAAGCCAAAGAAGGGACAACACAATAGAACATGAGAAAAGACAGTCCGGAAGAAGAAAATATATATGATACACAAACAACATAGTTGCAGATCAGGGAAGACCGGTTATAAACGACAATAAATGTGAACATAGTAGAATGTTGGTGAACAAAACAAAATGTGGGTGAACATAGTAGAATGTTGGTGAACAAAACAAAATGTGGGTGAACATAATAGAAGGTGGGAAAAGATCAAATGTTAACAGAACAACGCTGGCAGTAAAGACAAAATAAACATGATCCAGAAGACAGATACTGCAGAACGCTAAGCACAAAATACAATATTTTTTTGCATGGGAAACGTGTAGGATACAGAGAACACAGTCACATTTTCAATCTATGGCATTGCAATAGCAGTTATGGTTGTCGAGGGCACGATCAATTGCAAATCACATTTTTGTTTCTGTAGTTAACTTCGATGCAGGCAACAAAAAAACAACACGCAATGAAACATGAACAACATTCCAAATAGTAAGTTATCTATATATTCAGACTGAAATTTCAGAATCTATATATTCAGATTGTATTTTTAGAACTTGTACTATTCTGAAAACTTTACTTTTTTGGTTGCATTAAATTTTGGGTTAGAAAATCTTTTCCTTTTAAAATTGATTTCTAAGTCACACATCAGAAAAGGGTATTTTTTTGATATTCGAGCCAGCTGGGTTAGAAAACTGTAGTTGCTTCAGCTCTGTAGTTGAATTAAATTCTGAATCAAAAAATAGTACTCTTTTTGTTGCATTAAATTTCTGACCATTCACAATTGTACTTCCCTTAATATGTTGTTTTCCGAGTATAAAATGGTCAACATACAAAACCTAGTTCTACTAGAAGTGCATAAGTTAGTTGGCCATAACTATAATGTGTGGAGTCATAAGATTTTGACAATCTTAGACTATTGTGATTGTGACAATCATTCTCGACACTGAAGCAAGACCTATTACAAATTTTGTAGATTATGACAAATGTCAGGAGGCTTTGTTATTAAATTCATTTGTGTTGGATGACATGATCGCTGAGGTCTAGAATGCCATTGTGGCAAGTGAGTTGTGGACCAGTTTGCAGAATAAATACCAAACTTCGGAGAAACGCTGAGTTTTGTACTTAAAAAATTTACTATTTTTCATAAATATGTCATAGAACGAGTCTTTGTCAGGTCACCTACTTCAGATGAAATATCTCCAAGATCAACTATTAGCCATCGACAAAAAAGTGGATGATGATGATATAGTGGCGCTGGTTTTGAACAATTTGCTATCCTTCTATGAAACTTTTGTGGAGGCTCTACACTTGATGATGGATGGTATCACCCTGATGTTTGATCATGGTAGAATTTATTTGCTACAAAAAGATCACAGACAGACACATAATGAGTCTAGTGTTGGACAAGCAGAGAGTGCATTAGCTGCTTTGTTGAAATAGAAGTGGAAGTTTATCCTTGTTCTTTTATCTTCTATATATTAGGTAAAGTGATTTTATTGTCATAAGATTGGGAATCTCAAAAACGATTGCCGGAAGTCACAATATGCACTTCTCCACAAAATAATCAAGTGGCAAATGTGGTAGCAGTTGATGGACATGATTTTGAAGAAGATTATGCCCTTGTGGCATTATACTAAAAAAATAGTACTATCAGTTGTTGCTTCATTTATTCCTGCACATCCAAACATTTCATATGTTGTAAGCACTGGTATGTCAAATTTATTGCAGGGACAAACCTTTTTAATTCAATTATTTGTTGTTGGTCAATCATACGCTGTAGATGGGACAAAAGACGTTAGCATAATATTGAAGAATGCTAACAAAACCAAAGGAATGTTAGGGATGTTCCTAGCATGCAGAAAATTCTCTTATTTGTTAGTCAGTTAACAAAAAATCCCAACGTTGTTGTACAAACCTCTAGGAAACAATGTATTGTGTCTGATATCAAACATGACAGTGGTTGCCCTAGGCATTGGGCAAGGTGGCTTTGTTAATAAAGTACACAATACATAAATAAATATAACCACAATGAAAAGCAATAAAAATGGCAAATCAAAAGTACACAGATTTACGTGGAAAACTCGAAAGTATTCCAAGAAAAATTATGGGGAAAGGGTCTCAGTATTTTGATTAACATCAAGGATCAATCTGCTATTACATCAATAACATAACCAATCTCTAGCTGCGATAACTAACAACCATACTACTATATTTTCTCCTAACTCACAAGTTCCTTTTATAGAAGGAACTCTAAATAGAAATCATGGTACAAAACCGCGTGTAGTACAACCACACACTGTATAGTACAGACGCCCCGAAAACACATTGTACGGACTAATCGTGGAACTAGTCGTCAACTGCTCTATCAATGCTGGAAGAATAAAACTTACTTCACATACCAATAGGCTTGTATAGACTCGTTGACTCTGCTACAATAGGCTCGTTGACTCCGCTATAGTCAATGTACATGCACGTGTGGAGGGAGACTCCACCATACATGATGTGTAGAAGGATGAACTTCTTTATAAGCTTGTTGACTTTGATCCAGTCAATTTACATGCACTAATGGTGGAGATAATATCTACTATAAAGGATGTGTGGGAGAATGCAATTCCTCCATCTCAGTGATATGCAGAGGCAGTTGTGTAGGATGCACAAGCAGTTGTGCAGGTGGATGATATGCCAAAGTCATAGGCATTGGCTTATCTTGTTGCGAACATTGACAATATGAGGGAATAGATGAGGAGATGGTTTCTTTTCATATTGCGGAGTTGGTTTTTTCTCCCACTATTGAGATGATCACTTTTTGGTTGCTTCTTTCCACAATAGCTTAGTTTGGTTTCTTGAGCAAAAATTTGAATGAGGAGGTCTTCATGGTGCTGTTTGAAGGTTTTCAGGTTGATCGTGATCATTTGGTTTGCAGGTTGGTTAAGTCCTTGTACGGATTTAAGCAAGCTCCATGAGCTTGGTATACTTTGTTTAAATAACATCTCCAAGATTTTGTATTCAGAATTATGTGGGTCAAGCTGAAGTTATTAGCAACTAATGATTCATCACCGGTCAATGAATCACCCTAAAGTGAATTGGTGGACAACTTGATACATCTAATGTCCACACTGCCGGATCTTTATTTAGCTGTTGGCTATCTTTTTCAGTTTTTTTCTACACTGAAGTTCCTACATTGGACTGTAGCAAAATGTCAAAAGATTGTGGATTTCATGTTGATATCTTTAGAACAATTTGTAAATGTAATGACTAAACTTTGTGGTCCCATTGTGTTTTTAAAATTTTGGGACAAACTTGGAGTAGTCTTTGGTTTAGCCATTAAGGGAGGGTGTTAAAGTTATAATTAACTATTAGTTAATGTTTAACTAATGAGTAGTTATGAAACCTTCCCAGTTGATGTAACCACTTAATGCTTAATAAAAAGATAGTCACACAAATGCATGTGTCACATACCTTCCATTTCTCTTCATTCTTTCAACATTTATTTGCTAACAACAATTAGAGCATATAAAATTCACAATGGAGGTAAATGATAATGGTAAACTACCTTTTCCTAGATGTCCTTATCATTAAAAATAAATATGGATCTCTTGGATGACAAGTTTATAGAAACAAAACACACATGGATTTGTACATCAAAGAAGACTCACACAACCATCCTTCCCAAAAGGCAGGTATCCTCAACACTCTTCACTAAAGCACCGAGAATCTCTAATAAGGATCATTTTGAATAAGAAGAAAAGTATCTCACTAAGGCTCTAAAAAGGAATGGATACAAAAACTGGAAAATTAAAGCAGCTGCTAAAAAAGCAAAAAAAAGGCCCTAAAAATAAAAGTAGAAATGGAGATAAGAACATGGGCCATGAATAAAAAATATTCTTCCTTACATTGAGGGTACCTAAGACAAAATATAAAAAATTTAAAGAAGAAATGGCATAAAACCCTGCTTAAAGCATGTCAACACAATTAAAAGCAAGCTTAGGAATCCTAAGGACCCCATCTGTGCGAATCTAAAGAAAGATGTTTATTTGATCCCTTGTTTCCGCGGGAAATTATACATTGGAGAGATGGGTTGTTCGCTTCAAACTAGATTAAAAAAAAGTGTAAAGATTTGGAGCATGCTAGGATCAATAAATCTGCATTGGCAGAACATGAAGACATCACTAAGCATTCCATTTGCATAAACAATGCCAAATTAATTTCCTTGGAAAAATCACTACACTGATAGAAATATTTGAGAAGTTATGGAAATTGAAAATCATTCTAATAATATGAATCATGATGATGGGTGGAAGTTGAGTCATTTGTGGAGACCTCTATTACACAGGTTATTTAAACCCTAAACCTTCTCTCTGTGTTTGGCTTGGTAGTAATTAGTAATTTAGTTAATTATTTTTGTTTAATCATTTTCAAGTGCAAAATTAGTGATTTTTATTTTATTTTTTTGTAAAAACATTAATATTTAATTTACTTTTTTCACATCGTATATATATATTTTCTTTATTTTTATTTTATTTTTAGATATAGTTTTATTTATACATTTATTTATTTTATTTTAGATAGATATTGAAGGTTTGAGGGGTCCCTCACCCGATAAAAAGAACAAAAAAAAGCTGAAAAAACAACTGGTGACATACCAAGAGACAATCCTTTAGACACTTAAATTTTTGGAGGAAACTAAAGAAACTCAACTCACTATGAGCAACCCACCCTACCCCTAACCAATTACCAAGAAGAAAGTCTCAAAAAATCTGCCCAAAGAGCCGTAGGGCCAAAAATCCTTGGATACCAAAGAGGTCTAACATACCCAAAATCCACACTTATTTCCCTCACAGTCAAAACCCAACAGCGAATCTTTCAACAACAAAAGTGCCATCAGCGATGCTAAGCTGCTGCCCTCCTTCCCTTACGAGAAAGAAGGGCCTCCATGGTCCATTGTGAGCAATTATCCACCGAGTTCAGAGCATCTATATGTAGTCTTTTTGCTTGTCTTCTTGTCCCCTACGTTTTTTAGATCCACAATTCGGTTTTGATAGCAACCATTTACTTTGGGAAAGGGTGAGCACTTCTCTACAAGCCAATTCCTCTTTTGAATCCTCATGAAAAGAATCTACTTCATCTTCAAGTATACTGATCCTACATTGCTGCTGCTTGTAAGAACCCAACTGGTTCTCTGCTTCAATACTGTTCTGCTGCTGAACGCACTGTCTGAATTTGTTTTGGTGTTTTGAATAGATATATATTTTTTTGTGTTTTGAGGGTTTATTGACATAAAAAGCAAATAAAATAAAACTGAAACTAATTACAATAATGTGAAAATTCTGAAACAACTGAACTACTGCTGCAATGAATCTTTATTTCTCAAGAGGATGGGCAATTACATTATTTTCGTAATAAAAACAATGGCGACAAGAACATGGAACCTGATTTTTATTTGATTTTGCTTTGCCTTCAACTAGAACTGAAGCATTTCACTATTCACGATAGCACTATAGCATTTTACTATTCACAATAATACTGTTCACGGCCATACTATAGCAGCAGGTACAAACTTTAATAAGCAAATGATTAATCTTTTAAATATTTTGATCTGCAATGAAACCCTTATAAATTTCTGAATCTTCCTCACAACTGCTGAAGCACAAATCAGAGTCTCTGTATGAAACTCTCTAAATACCAAATTCGTTGGATATTTCACCAGTTCAAATGGAGACTCACAGAAGAAGCTACGTTCTTCAATGACAATCGCTAGAACCCTTCTTAGAGCACAAAAAACTTGTTTTCAAAATGATAGCAATAACAAAAAATGGATAGCTCATTCTTTATTTCCCAAGCAAATATAGGCCTCCAAAAACCCTAATCGAAATTCCTCTTCAAGGCTGTGATTTTTTTAATAAAAATTACATTAAATAAAATCATTAACATCTAATTGAATTAAACTTAGGGAAAGCTTTTAATAATTCTCCTCCAAAATAAAATACTCAATTGGCCCCATTCGATGTGTTATAAACCCATCACTTAAGTGATTTTAATATAAAGTCAATTTAACTTTATATTTAATCATTAATCATTAAACATGCTGGAATTCACTGAAATAATCATAACTCTCTCAATATTGAGAATCTAACCAAACCGTCTGAAACTGGTGTCCAAGAAATTATTTCCCATGTGCCTGAAAAGACATGCTAAAAATAGAAATTGCTAAAAATAGAAAGAATCAGTCAAATGAAGCCTAAATCAAATTCCCTAAGCTCAAACCAACTACTGAACTCTGAGAAAGCCAAAAACACTGAACAACCCAAACCCCCTGTATCCAATTTGACCCCCTATCCATCTATAATAGCCTACGAGGGTCCAATAATAGGCTAAACCACAACTAAAGTATCTAGCTAGAAGGGGACATCACACTGCTCTTGGGATTTTGTTGCCTCTTCTTCCTTGCTGAAAACAACACCCGCTGAATCTCCTTGGAGCTAAGACCATCTTTCCTCTTAGAGAGAGAAGTAGCTTCCCCCAAAACCGGCCCGAGGGAGGAAAGCTTATCCATCCCAAATGAAGTCTCTAAACCTTATTTTAATTTGTCTAAATTTTGTAAAATTTTTACACTTCTGTGTTTTACTTTTGTGGAAACATAGACTAGGTGCCAGTTATCTGGTTCTTCTGCCCAAGTCTACCATAAGTGTATCCTTGTTGCTGCAATATATCAGCGCCTTTGGTGTATTTATCAAGTAAATCTTGATCCATTTTTAGCTTATACTCTAAAACTTCTCTGATCTCTTCCTTGTCCGTATCTTCTCCTTTGTTAGATGCATCTTTGTGAATTCTCTATCCCACTTATCATGAAAAATTGCATCTTCAAGAAGCTCTGGAAAATCAATGTCAACTTCTCCCATTTCACATCCAATATTTGTTGTTTTGAGGTGGACCATTTCCACAACGTATCCAAGAGGATCCGCAGTCCTCCTATAGGATCCTAGCTGTATCCAGGTAGGATCCGCAGCCCAGAGATATTTATTTTATTTTATTTTTTGATTTCACTTTACAAAATGTCAAATATAGACTTCAAAAAACAATTAAAAAGAAAATATAGGGGAAACTCCAAAAGCAACTTTCACACTCATTTTATCAAAAGAAAACAACAACAATTCATTTACCTTTCGTTGCATTTTTACCTCTCATTGTACATTTGTTCTTTCACCTTTTTTTCAATTGCTCAGGGCTGAAACTTCTTTCTTCTGCTAATCCTATGCCATTACGACTACCCCTTTGGCACCAAGTAGTTTAAGGAGCTTGCGGCAAAGAGGGTTGTTGGTTTAAGGTAAGTTTTGTGATTGTTTAAAAAGTTACAAATTAAAAAACATTTCTAACTAGTTTTAATTTTTTATGATAATTTTTCAAACATTCAACAAATGCCAAATGCCTGAAATATATATATATATATATATATATATAAGTAGGGGCTATAAGGATTTGATAGAATGTCTCGCTCTGCAAGTGATGATGTTAGAACATGGGCCAGGTAGAGGGCATTACATTTGAGTTTGTTTAGAGTGTAAGGTTAAATATAAGAGCTCATATAGTCGGTTGAAAGCGCATTTATATGAGCTTCATGGCATTGGAATCAAAGCTTGTGGTGGGCCAAACATAAATATAAAGTTAGGAAAGGGCTCGCCACCTACAAAGATCTTCACATACATCAAAGAGCAAGAAGAAGTAGATGCCTTTGTTGCCCTAAGACTGAAGCATCTTTTGAGAAAGAAGTGATTCAGATCTACTAAGCCACTTGTTCCATCGCATGCTAATGTCGTGACCCCATCACACGCATTTCTTTCTACATCCATTGCGGTTGCTAAGGAAGAGGATTCACCTCTTATTCTCAAGAGAACCAAAGATGCAGGCCCATTGAAAAGGGCATTCCAGAATGATTCTAGGGACAGTGGAGTAGAACATTGCGTGTTATGTTTAGGCATGTGAGTTGGCATTTAAAGTTGTTAGATCACCTTACTAGTGGGATATGGTTCACTGACCCAAAGTATGAAAATGTGTGCACCACCTTGTTGGCAAAAGAAAGAAAACATGTTAAAGATGCATTGCAGACATCAGGAATTTCCAATAGATGAAAAGATATGACAAATAGGCCATTTATTAATGTGGTCGAAGTGTGCCCTAAATGGGCAATGTATTTGAGGGCCATTGATTGTGAGGGAGAAGTGAAGGATGCACAATTCATAACCGACATCATGATAGAGTCCATTGAGGTGGCGGGGCCTCAAAACAGTGTCCAAGTTATAATGGACAACACAAAACATTGTAAAGCTGCGGGCATGTCGGTTGAGGCAAGGTATTGCTCCATATTTTGGACACCTTGTGCAGTTCATTCCTTCAACCTTATGCTGCAAGAATTGGGCACCAAAGTTGACTGGATCAAACAAGTCAATGAGGAGGCGAGCAAGATTCAAATATTCGCAAGAAGCCATCACATGTCCCAAGGCATATTGAGGCCCTTCTTGAAGTTGTAGTTAAAGGTAACTATTTTTAATTTTTTAAAAATCATTCATGAGTGATGTATAATATTAATTTAATTTTGTAAGTTTTTTAATTTGTAGTATTTTTATTTTTTAATTTATTTGTTTTAATTTTGTATTAGGTCGCTGAGACTCGATTTGCCTCACATACTCGTCTTGAGATGACTTGTCAAAGTGCATGGGGCATTGAGTAGCATGGTTATCAACCACCTCTAGGGTCTTTGAAGGCAATCAAATACTGAGAGGGCCACAAAGGTGAAAGGGTCGATCCTTGATGATGGCTGGTGGGAATGTCTAGAGTATTTGCTCAATTTTACAGAGCTTATCATGAGTATGCTGAGATCTTTGTGTATGGATCGTCCATGTTTGGGTGAGATTTATGATGGGATTGACTCAATGATTGAAAAGATCAAGTCCATCATAAATGCCAAAGATCAAGATTCTACAGAGAGGTTCTTCAAGCAAGTGCAGTCATATCTGATTGAAAGGTGGAAACAAATGACCACCCCATTGCATCTTCTTGCTTTTTTCTTGACTCCCAAATACTACAATGTGGAGATCCTTTCCTTGCTTAGGAGGGTCCCACCATATAAGGATGTTGAGGTTAGTAAGGGATATAAGGTGGCATTCTCTAGAATCTTCCCTGATATAGAAGTAGAAGACACAATTACAAGAGAGTGTGGGCATTTCATAACTTCCATGGGTCAATCCCTTGGCACTTATTGTGACAAGCTAAGTTACCGGTTCGTTTTTGGTTTTGATGCGGGCTCGAAGAACCCAGTTCGTTGATACGACGATTTTTTTCCTTGGGTTTGTCCATACAAAAAATATATAAAAAATAAAAAAATATAGAAATTCTAACTTGATACAAGACTTGTGCGTTGCCTCATTCGTGAAAACCTCCTATGCACAGGGAATACTAACAATTGTGCATAACCACAACTACACTTAGTGAACACAATGGTGAATAAAGCATGCAATTTGATGCCTTGTTTGAAGAGAAACAAAATGGCCTGTATACAACATATTTCCTTCTTAGTTTGGGTTCAATATTATTCTTATAGATGCATTGTTTGCTTTATAAATGTTCCAAAAGTTCATTTTAAGAGGCACATGGTGTAGTATGTGCATGCCGAAAGGCTTAATACAATACCAACCTCCTTTAATACATTTGTCAGCGAAGGCGCTAAACACCTAGCCTTATAATTTCTAAGGCAATCAGCTAGGCCACAAACCATAGGTGCCACTTTTAAGAGCCCACAGTTTGTAAAAGAAGCACATGCCTTCCTCTATCCATGTGCAAGCAGGTATTGTGCAAGTGCAGTTTGTGTGGCAGTTGTGTCTATGTGTTTAAAGGTTGTGTGCAAAAATAAATCATTGCAAAATACATGCAAAACAGTCATGGTTGGATAGCAGAGTCAGTGCATTGCTAACGGTCTGTTCATGTGAGAGCAACATTCAGTTTGTAGGGATTCAGAAAATCACCTCAAAGTGTCTAGCAGTTAAGCGTTATAGCATAGGAGTGCAATAGGCAGGCAAAGGTGCATCGTGATTTAAAGATAGGCATGGTGCAGCCCTAACAAACCCAAAAGACAATGTTTTATATTAATTGCTTTTACAACTTTATATGGACAAAAATAGAAAGATGATGTTTTTGACTATTTTTTTCCACAGTAGCCTGTTGGTGTGTCGCCCCAACACCTAGGGTTCGTCCCTGGGCACCCGGGTGCGTTGGGGGTTCTTGGGTGCATTGGGGTTCTTCCAAGAACCCCCAATGCACCCAGATGCCCAGGGACGAACCCTAGGTGTTGGGGCAACAAACCGAACCCTGAACCAGACCCTGGTTCACACCCAACCTCACAACGTAGGCAAATTCTGAAGAACTGGTAATGTTGGTGACAAGCACTAGTAGGAATCTCATATGCGGTGGTACCTCCATGGGTAAGCATCCACCCACCTCCAACCACTTGCAATAAAAATTCTATCACATGTAAGATTTTAATTTTTTTTTAACTCTCTACCTTTATTTTCAACATTTTGTTTTAATTTTTAACTTTTATAATTTTATATTTTTTAATTGACTTTGCGGCTTGCCTCAATAGGTTTCGAGTTCCTTTTCAGCTGAGTGGAACTGGGGTACATACACCTTTATCCACTCCATTAAGCACAACAAGTTGGAAGTGAAAAAGATGATGTGTTGGGATGTAGACCCAAACACTACTTACTTGGATGCCTCCATTCCTTATCCTTCATTGCTTGACATGGAGCTAGTGGGTTCTTCACACGCCCTTCATAGCAGAGCTAGTGGCAGTTGCATTGCTATTGCTTGTGGTTCTAATGAACCACATGATGATGCTCTCGATGAAGACATTGAAGACCAATATGAATATAATGAATATGCTTATTTGTCTTGATTTTTGTCCATACATTTGCACTATGTACTTGTTCTAAGACTAATCTAAGTTCGACCGCAAAGTATCAATACATTTGGCATTGAATTATCAGTATGTTTGGCGGCTATTTAACTTATTTGGCTAACTCTATGCATATTATGTGGTTAATTTTTCTTATTTGGATATATTTTAAATATTATATATATATATATATATATTATATATATATACACTTTTGAACGACCATATCAAGCCCCAAAAAATTGTCATACCAGCGCATCCGAATCCCGATGAATACTAGTACCAAGATTGGCTATTTGGTTTCTTTGAGCATAATAATGGAGAAACCACTATAATTTTTCCTTATAGATTGAGGTGTACCATTTTGAAACAATGTTCTTGAATCTTGGAGGGCACAAATGAATGGTCAGATTGGTTCTAGTGCTCGTAGAGATCTAACTAAGGGAAGAGTTGGGCATGAACTGGAAGAGGGTAGGTGGGAGCTAGTTTTCTAGAGCACTCCTCTCCTGCTGTACTCATCATCATTGAGAAGTTATGCAGACTGTGAATTAATACATGAGAATTTCACTTGATCTTGAGTAGTGTGAACTGCAAGCTATTAAAATAATTGTATAATGCAGACAATATTTTGTTAGCATTATGTAGGTGCACTTTAGATTGTGCATGAACTGGAAGAGGGTAGGCGGGAGCTAGTTTTCTAGAGCACTCCTCTCCTATTGTACTTATCACCATTGAGAAGGTATGCAGACTTTGAATTAATACATTAGAATTTCACTTAATATGAGTTGTGTGAAGTGCAAGCTATTATAATAATTTTAATAATGTGCACAATAGTTTGTTAGCACCATGTAAGCGTAGTTTAGCTTGTACTATAAATAGCACATGGTTTCAAGTGGTTGTGTGTAGGGTTTTGTTGTTGAAGTTGTTCCTTGATTGTAGGGGTGTTTGTTTACTTCTCTGGCTTATTTAGCAAGCCTCTTTGTAATGTATTATTGAAGGATTGTAATACAATCTGATGATGATTGTTTATCTATCCTAGAATATATAGCTGAGACAAGGGGCCTCACTATTATGCCGCCATTCTGAAACCTGAAGATCCTTAATGCTGTCCCAGTGATTGAGAAATTCATGGCTTCTTTAGTCCAGAAATTTTCCTTCTCACAATGTGAACATGGAATGGTGATTGGGGAGACTTGAATATCAACTGGAAGTTGTTCCAAAGATGCTTAACCATAGTCACATGACTTTCACTGATTGTCATGCCTCCTTGCTAGCACTTTCTGATCATGCATTCTGCCCTTTTATGAAATACTTGTTATATTTTGGGTACTGTTAATCCAATTTACATAAAGAACATATGTATGTCGTAAAGGTCTCTGGTATGTTTAGCTTTTTATGTTGATCTTATATGGTTATATTCAGCCAAGCTTAGTTCAACTATGGATAATTTTTATGGTTATTCTAAACCACATTTGTTATATTATGGCTTGCTAGTTATCACTTCTCTCACTTCAAAGCTGGCTCTTCATGTTTTGGCCTTCCACCCCCCAACTTAAAATTACTATATTATAATATAATCTGATCTTTTTCTCGACAAAAAAAAGTACTCAAACCATATTTTTAATTGTGCCAAACTCAAGTCTTGAAAATCTATGCAATTAGCAACCTCGAAAACCTTGAATGCTAATCTTGTGGCCTTTAATTTATAGTTTGTGCAATTATGGTAATTCAGAAATTCCTACATTTTTCATCTGCAATCTCTTAAGCTTTTGCTAAGAAAATCTACAATATGGAAAATTTTAAGACACACTAGGAACTTAAGCTCTTTATTGTAAGAAAGTGTAGGTATATATAAGATCTTTAGTGTTTATGTTGTCTATGTTTTGAAACGATCCTATCAAATTTAAGATTAATAGAATTGTTTGACACTCAAGGCACCTAACTTTTTATTTTTAAAAGGAGAGTGAAAACCTTAATCTTCCCCGCTAAACACCACCTCACCTAGCCTGCACGCAGGGGTTTAAACTTCAATGTAGGTAACAAAAACACAGGTTTTATTAACAAGATACCTTATAAAAAGAAATTTACGAAAAGGAACTGCAAGATATTTGTTTACCATGACTGATGTTTTTTGATGGCTGCAGATGGCAAATCTGATTGGTTTTGTGGTTGGACCAATGGGCATGCAATGGTTGATTTCAAGGATGCTTTTACGAGAGAGTATGTGCCAACTTCTCTTCTTAAGTAACTTGGGTTGCTTTCCCTTCCCCTTCCATTTAGTTAGCTAATTTTTTTAGATCGTTGCTCGTCTCCAAGTTGGAAGTAAAAGGTCTACAAACATATAATTTGATAAATATTCTAATCAAATGCAAAGAAATCTGAATTTTATATAGGTTATCTTATGTATGTCTTGTAATTTGCAGATATATTTGTTCTCATTGGCATTTTCGTTTCATTCTACATTGGAACAAAGGTAAAGGCTATTTGAAACATTCTGCAGTTTTTGATGAAATAGATGTATCGTGTTTCTGTAATCGAGCATGTTAATCTTATATGGTGCACCTCTTTGCAGCTTATGTTTCATGTACGTGAGAGTGAAGCTTTTAATAATTAAAAATACCAAGTAAGTGAATTAATGATATTGAAGAGATCATGATATGTGCCAGTCAGATCATAATGTATTTGTGATATTAGTCAAGAATTTAAAGTTCGTAGGAAATGGCTGGAATGAAATATAGCATTTGTAATTTTGGTTATCAAAGGTTTTTTATATTTGAATATTAATCATAAAAGAAACATGTTTTTCGAATTGCAACAATTTCTAAGATCTTAAGTCTATAATGCTAATCTAAGAAGAAGAAATAAAGGGGAAAAAAAAAAATACTTGTTAAGTTTCTGTGTTCAAACAAAAATTTCACAATTATTTTTCTATCATATTGTTATGATCTTTACATTAAACAAATTATCATTAACTTAAAAATTTAGTAACTCAATAAGACTATTTAATTTTTATTCTTTTTAATAGAATTGATTACTTTAAAACCAATAGTCAAATGGTGAAGAAAGTAAACGAATCTTCATCTTCTTTTGTGTCTTTGAGCCCTTTTCTTCCAATGGAAACTATAGCTTCCCCTTCTTATCTTTTGATAGTGAGACCTAAAGCTCTTATGGACTCGTTGGTTAAGAAGAAATGATGGAGATTGGAGGTTGAAAGGTTGAGATTAGGAGCAAATGAAATGGTGAAGGATGGCACTCAATGGACAATGGAGGCCGCACCGCTCCCCCGCCCCACCCCCCCGTCCTGATGAGGAAGAAGATTGGCCTCAACCATTGGTTAATCTCATTTGTCCCTTTACTTTTCATTGTGGGTGGCATGCTATTCTATTGGCAGCTTCAAAACCGGTGGTTATGACTGTAGCGGTTGGTTTTGTGAACGGTTCTTTGTTGGCTGATGGCTACCTTTTTGCTGATTTTAAGCTGATGGCCACCTTTTTGCTGATTGTAGGCTGATTTTTCGCTAATGGCCAACTGTTTGCTGATTGTAGGCTGACTTTCGATTGATGGTTGTGATGTACTTTTCTTTGTTGGCTATGGCCTGGTTGTTTTTTGTCATGTCCCCCTTTTGGACATGAAACGATTGAAGACCCTTAGCCTCACTTGTGTCTCAAGAGCTAAGGAAAAAGAGAAAAAAAGAAAGGGAAATAAGTGATTTTGAATGAATACATGTAAAAGGTACTTTATGTTATAAGAGCCACTTAAGTTGGGGCCCTTTAATGGTCATGGGCGTCACTTGACTAAAGTAAGAGTTCTTAAAAAGTAATCTTTCTTATGATTTGAATATATGTTTCCCTCCCTTTTGGGTGTGCCCCTTGGGGGGAGTTGTATAAAAGCAAAGGAAGGTTTCATTTGGAGGTATGCTACTTTTGGATATTGATTTATGAGACTAAGCAGAAAAAACTTAACTCAAGGCTTTGGAGACAAAAACCTTCAAGGTTCTAAGGGAATTAGGGACGAAACCCTCTAATTATGATTAGGGCAGCATCATTTTAGATGCTGCATTTGGGCTTAACATTCAGAAAATTCAAGAATTACTCCAATTAAAGAGTGAAGACTCATCTCCAAGGGTAGTGATTGGGTTGGTGGTGTAGCGACTTGGTTGGGAGGTCAACACCAAGTGTTGTGGAGCTATTTTGAGAGCAACGAATAGGTGGAAGTGTGGAAGACCCCTAAATTGGGCTGCGCTACATGTATAGGGTTTGAAGACCCCCAAAAATAGGGATGCATAAGGACTTGAATTTTATTTGTATTTTTTGCTCTAGGGTGACTTGCTTAAGAGTGGTTTTAAGTTCAATTGGGACCTTGTTGATATTAGAAAAAATATAAATAGTTTTAATAATTTATTCTAATATTTCTAGCTTGTTTTGGTATCACATTTGGTCATCAAAGGTATTTATTGCAGCATTATATTTTTTGAATATTTTGGCTATTTTTATATGTTTGATAAAGTGGAATTGGACTAAAATAACAAGCTGGGATTTATTGTTTAAGTTTCCCAACATTGGCACCTAGGGTTTGCAACTTTGTGTTATATTGAAGCATTTTCCACAACTAGGGTTTGTTGGAATTTGAAGCATAATTTTCAGATTTGCAAGGGTTTGTTTGAAAGTCATTATTCCTCAATTTTTCCAATTTGGAGACATTACAGTGGTATCATAGCCAAATTCTTGGCCAGCTATGGGGTTTGAGGGTTTCATGTCAAATAGTGATATGAGAGATATGGACAATACAAGGTTTGAGAGATCCCCTCAAGCTCATGAAAGGAAGGTGCAACCTTCCATTCAGATAGATTTGATGGAGGTTTATGAGGAGTATATGACATACCCACCCCCTTTCATGAAAGAGATGGACCTTAAGGATTTTATATCATGGAAAAGAGGTAAGGGCAGTACTTGGGTTAGACGAGAGTTACTTGATGCTTTGAGGAATATTGTTCTTCCCACATTTAAAGTTTGTAGAGGAATATTTTTTTTCTCACATTCGATGGTTCTACAAACATTTCAGCTAGTGCATGGATTGATAAATTGGGTATACACATGGCACCTCGTCCCATGGAGGTAGAAGAGGCCCTAAGATTCATCACCTATTCACAACATATTTAGAAGGGGCTGCCCATGATTGGTGGCACCAAGGGTTGATAACCCGAGGGCATCACCTCATAGACCTATGAGGAATTCAACATGAGGCTCATTGGAAAGTTTGATAGGGTTAGTCCAAAACCTAACTTTGAAGAAAAAAAAAACACCTTGGGGCAGCCAAGTGTTGAATCTTTTGAAATATATAAATCAGAAAAATTTGGGCAGCCAAGTAGTGAAATTTCTGAGTTTCACAATTCAAAAATAGTGGGGCAGCAAGAAGTTGTTGTCCAACAACTTCATGAACAAGCGAAAAAAACAAGAGAAAGAGGAAGGTAAAGAAGAAGAAGAATCCATTTTGCATATTGAGGAAGCAAAATCAGATTTTTGTATAGGTAAACAATTGGGTTATCTTCTTGATGAGTGCTCATTATTTTCTCCTCATGCTTGGGTCTTTCAGTATTTTGATTGTAAAACTTGTGCTAACAATAAGGTGGAGTTGAAGGGCACTCATTGGGAAAGAAAATTCTTCCAAGTGAATCCTAGGGATAAGCATGACAAGCCTCCAACATGGATGTGGGATCTGGGTGAGCTTTACAAGCATATTTTTATCATTTGGTTATATTGTGAAGCATGACAAGCCTCCAACATGGATGTGGGATCTGGGTGAGCTTTACAAGCATATTTTTATCATTTGGTTATATTGTGAAATAAAGGATAAAGTTTGGACCATCATGGAAAGAGGTATAAACAAGAAATATCATGATCCAAGGATCAAGGGAAGAATTGTAAGTAGCATATTCACTGTTGTTTTTCTCATTTTCAGTTTGCTTTCCATCAAGTGTCTTGTTGCCATGGTGACTATTGACCCTCAGAAGGTGTGCCTCTTACACCTCAACACCATGGGAGTGGTTCACACGTATGAGTGGATTTCCAGCCACTATAAGGGAAATAATAGAGGGGAAAAGAAGTTGATACAGCCTTGTCAAGAGCAACATAAACTTATCTTTTGAATTCTGAATATGGGGGAGTTGCAAGGAAGAATATAGGCATCAAGAAAGGATGCACTTCATGATCTTAGAGCTTGACAAGGGAACCAAAAGGGTATTGGTAGACACCATGGTTTTTACTAATTTGTGTGTTCCATGTGTAGGAACATTAGGGAGATCAATTGCAATAGATGAGGGCAATGCAAGGATTGTGGCGATTTCCAAACAAGGGCAGCCGATTGAAGTGGCAAAGCGGTTGAGGGAGCAAGAGGATGTGGCAAGGGCTAAGGAAATTGAACAAGCGATTGATGAGCTCCTTAGGCTCCAAAAAGACTGATTTGGGGTACTTTATGAAAAACCAAAAAATTTTAAAGATAGAAATTGAGCATTGTTTGGACAATCCATTGTTTGAAATGGATAAGGAGGTCATCAATCACTTATTCCAAGAAGAATTTGAAATTGAACAAGTGATTGATGAGCTCCTTAGGCTCCAAGAAGACTTTGATTTGGTGTACTTTTTGGAAAAACAAAATGTTATAAAGATAGAAATTGAGCATTGTTTGAACAATCCATTGTTTGAAATGGATAAGGAGGTAGATCAAGGTTCTGAATTTTTGTGGGATGCAAGTGTGATTTTTAAGACATGGCAAGAGGCTGCAAATTTTGATCATGGGCAGCCAATGACTTCAAAGGAAATTTGACCTTCTACTAAATCAATAAGTATGAATAAATCCGAATTTTGTTGTGCATTGGAGGTGACATCCAAAACTATGGAAAGCGTCTTTTCCAAGAAGAAATGGATAAGGGCAACAAAGAACCAGGTCTTCCCTAAGTTGGAACAACCCTTAAGGTATGAAAAGCACTATTTGTTTTCATGTGTATTGAGCCCAATGTTTGCTGGAAATACTAATTTGAGTCATGAGATCAAGGAGGTGGAAAATCAGGGTGTAGAAAACAGAGGAAGGACTGAAATCATGATAAAAGATAGGGCAAATTCATACTCAAGAAATTTTGAGTTGATTTTGCAAACTCCGAAGGTAACATACTCAGAAAAAGCAAGGAAAAAAGGTACAATACAGCCCATGGTAAGTTCTAGAAATGCTTATGCAAAGTCTGAATTTTCTTAATTTTTTTGAGTTGGTAGGAAAATTGCAGCCACCTATTGAGGCCATAAAGATCGATTTGTTGGACAAAGTACAACTCATATTGGGCAAGGAAAGTGCATCAATCAGTTCTGAATTTTATCCCTCGGAAAAATCAGATCTTGGAACACTATTGCAGCCACTTCACATGGGTAAGAAATCTGTAACTTTACAGCTATTATCAAATTCGGAAGGTGTGTATGTTTGGGGACACAACTTGCATGAAAGGAGGGTGAAGGATGAAGGTATGATGCAACACTCTTTTGTTTATCATACTGAATTCTTTGTGGATTCACATTTGGTTCCACGTATCCATGAGTGTGGAAGAGGGGCACCGAATGATGATTCGTGTGCCATACATGAAGAGAATCATTCAAGAAGTTTGGCAAGATGTAGAAAGTGGTTTCCAAGGTATTTTCTCCAAGAATTTTTTTGTTCTCTTGTTACAAGCTTGGATGAGTCTACCATGGCTTGTAGGAGCTACCAAAGATTTGTTGAAAAGTGGCCACATTAGTATGCACACAATGAATGAAGATCAAATGGATTTTTCCATTTGGGGCAGCAAGGTATCACTTTCCGAATGTTTTTTTTTTGGGCAGGTCTAGCTCTTTTTGTATGATGTTTGTGTTCATATTGGCATCCTCGAAGTATGTAGATATGGGAGAGCACATGGGAGGTCAACTTAGTAGTGAATTGGTTGACTTTTGGGGCTAATTGCATGGCTGTACATCACATATACAACTTACATATCAGAAAGTACAAGGTGGTTGTTGGGATGATCCTCTTCTTGATGGAGGATCAATTGGGTTTAGGGGCCAAGGATTGGATGACAGCCCTTATGAGGATGTTTCCAGCCCTTATGGAGCTTGAAATGACCAACTTGAAAGATGGTTTGGAGAAAGTTAATAGGTGTCATTGGTTCCACATGGAAAACTATAGGTAGGGCAGCCATTGGTGTGAAAGAAGAATGAGGTTGGTGACTAATTTTGAGGATGACTCTAGTTGGTACATACTGAACAATAAAATGCACAATAGCAAGGAGAGTTTAAAGATGGATCTCCTTTCTTGGGAAATAATTACAGGTGGACATTGTGTTATAAGGAGTTTTGGGACACTTCCGTGGATCTTGAAATTGCTTGGGGACAAGCAATTTTGGGTGGGTGGATTGTCATGTCCCCCTTGTGGACATGAAACAATTGAAGACTCTTAGCCTCACTTGTTTCTCAAGGGCTAAGGAAAAAGAGAAAAAAAGAAAGGCAAATCAATGATTTTGAATGAATACATGTAAAAGGTACTTTATGTTTTAAGAGCCACCTAAGTTGGGGGGGCCTTTAAGGGTCATGGGTGTCACTTGACTAAAGTAAGAGTTTTAAAAAGCAATCTTCCTTATGATTTGAATATATGTTTCCCTTCCTTTTGGGTGTGCTCCTTGGAGGGAGTTGTATAAAAGCAAATGAAGGTTTCATTTGAAGGTATGCTACTTTTGGATATCGATTTATGAGACTAAGCACAAAAAGATTAACTCAAGGCTTTGGAGACAAAAGAAAACCTTCAAGGTTTTAAGGGAATTAGGGGCGAAACCATCTAATTTTGATTAGAGCAGCATCATTTAAGAGGCTGCATTTGGGCTTAACATTCGTAAAATTCAAGAATTACTCCAATTGAGGAGTGAAGACTCACCTCCAAGGGTAGCGATTGGATTGGTGGTGTAGCGACTTAGTTGGGAGGTCAACACCAAGGATTGTGGAGTTGTTTTGAGGGCAGCAAGCAAGTGGAAGACCCCTAAATTGGGTTGTGCTACAAGTATAGGGTTCGAAGACCCCCAAAAAATAGGGTTACGTAAGGACTTGAATTTTATTTGTATTTTTTGCCCTAGGGCGACTTACTTAGGAGTGGTTTTAAGGTCAATTGGGATCTTGTTGATATTCAAAAAATTTATAAATAATTTTAATAATTTATTCTACTATTTCTGCCTTGTTTTGGCATCACATTTGGTCATAAAAACTATTTGTTGCAGCCCTATATTTCTAGAATATTTTGGCAATTTTTATATGCTTGATGAGTGGAATTGGACTGAAATAACAAGCTGAAATTTATTGTTTAAGTTTTCCAACATTGGTGCCTAGGGTTTGCAACTTTGTGTGTGTTTTTGAAGCATCTTCCACAGTTAGGGTTTGCTAGAATTTGAAGCATAATTTTCAGATTTGCAAGGGTTTTATTTGAGAGCCATATTATTCCTCAATTATCCCAATTTGGGGACATTACCTTTTTTAGGATACACTGATAATTGTTGTTTATTCTGTCTTTGATTGGTTGTCCGTTTACTTTGTTATGAGTTGTGGGGTCCCATCAAAACCCTTGCCTTACACAAATAAAAAACAAAAAAACAAACAAACATAATCTCTAACCACTGTTAAAAAAACAAAAACAATTTATAGTTCTCTTTTTTATTAACAATACTTTAGATGATACAACTAAAGTAGATCCACTTTCTAGTTTTCTTTCTTATGGATTTGGTCACTGATGTATCATTAATATATCAATGACTTAATGGTAATTTCCTATGTGCATAAGGTATCTAATGGTGATGGTGAATAATGTTTTTTTCGGTTGACTCTAGAAATGAATCTTACGATTAGGGTTGATTACATTCTTCCAATATAATATTGGAAGAGAGAAAAAACAAAAAATTAATATAATTTTAAGTTTATTAATTGTATATGTAGTTTATTATATTTTTGAATTAAACGATATTTTTAAATTTGAGGATTTGATTGTGTATATATTAAATATGGGTTTAAAAGATAATAGTGATTTTTTTTTTTTAAATTAATGTTTTTTCCGGTTGACTCTAGAAATGAATCTTACGATTAGGGTTGATTACATTCTTCCAATATAATATTGGAAGAGAGAAAAACAAAAATTTAATATAATTTTAAGTTTATTAATTGTATATGTAGTTTATTATATTTTTGAATTAAACGATATTTTTAAATTTGAGGATTTGATTGTGTATATATTAAATATGGGTTTAAAAGATAATAGTGATTTTTTTTTTTTTAATTATTTTATGAAATAGTATTTTCAACAACTAAATTAAAATATGTATATTTTATTGAATATTTAAAATTAAGTTTGTTTTTTAAAAAACTTTATCATATACAACTTTAAAATATAAACAATAGGTACATTATTATATTGTCATTTCATATAAAAAATAATTTTTAAATTCATAAAAAAATAAGTAGAAAAATCATATGTTAAAAAAATATAAAAATTAAAGAAGCAAACATCCATATGTAAGTGATATTCTTGTTTTAATAGGGACTTGAGAGTTTGGCTTTAATTGTTCATAAATTATACTTAAGATTATATAAAAATTTACCAAATATATGAACTTACAATATTTTGTATTCTGTACAAAATTATTTAAATATATGAACCTACAAATTTATGAGTGGCAACTTGTTAATAAGTAATTTATTAAAATTAAATAAAAATAAATATAATTATCAAATAAAACATTATTTTAAAAGTAAATAGAAACAAACATAATTTTGAAATAAATAAATTAGAGTATCAATTCTTCATTTCTACATGAAAATTGGAGTATCAATTCTTAATTTCTACATGAAAATTCATTTCAGATATTGTATAACTTTCCCACAAAATATTTTTCTTCTCGACCTAAATTGTTGAATACAACAAAAATAAATCTTCAAAACATTTTTGCCAATACATTTTTTTTAATTGTCAAACATGGACCTCACTATGTAATCTTAAACATTTTTGAAATTTATTGAAACAAACTTGCAAATATTTAGTGTAGTATTAAATTTGCTTAGGATGTTATAGATATAATATTATTAATAGTTTTATATTTCTTTTCCTATTAGATTGAAAGCTAATAAATTTAGAACACAAACAAACTTGTAATGAATATTTATTTGGAAGATTCAATGTTTTCTGATTGATGGGGGACATTTTAATCACTTGAAGTAATTTGTTGCATCTGTTGGTATCCCAAACATCAAGATACAAATTTTAATATATAAAAAATAAATAAGAAGATTCAAATATTAAAATCAAGGTAGACTTAAAAATTAAATTTAAAACATATAGGTTTTGTTATAAATATATTTGATATATTAAGAATTCTCAATGTATCATTTTATTATTGATAGTAATTTATTTAAAAATATTATCATAAATAAAATGAAAGTTAAGTATTTTAAAATACAATCAATTTTTCAATGAAAAAATGTTTGAAAAATTTAAATATCAAAATTAATAAGAACTTGAAAACCAAATATAAATGATAATTTTTTTAATAAATATATTTAATTTATAAAGGAAATTTAACAAGTCAATATATTATCATGATGTTTAATTGATTTTATATAATATTAAAAACAATTACTATTTGTGATATTAATTTATTTATAGTTTGTAAACATTTGTTAAAGTTGAGGTTTTTTTAATATTTAAAAAATTTAATAAAAAATATTTTAAATTTAAAATAAATTATTTAATAATAATATGTAATTTAATAATAAAACATATAAATTGACATCTCTTAAAAAAATATGATAAAATAAAAATAAATAAGTAAATATTAAAAAAAATATATATATATCATTAATAAGATAAATAATATTTTTTCGTAATAATATTATATATATATATATATAAATGTGCTCCTAATTAATCCAAAATTTAACAATGTTTTTATAAAATCTAACACCTCAAAATATTGCTCATAGACCTCTTATTCTTTATCCTTCACATTGCTTCCATCCCGAGTAGTTATATGTTTATAATTGCCTTAATATTGTTCCAGCTCATTTTTGTTGTTCTTATGTTGTTAGACAATGAGATTAAGAATATTATTTAATTTAAACATTTATCTCATCCTATAGCTTATATTATAGATTTATTACCTTGTTAATTTATTATTTGTGGGTAGTCATCATAGGTGATTATATTTAAATTGGTTTGGGTGGTTATATTTTAAATAATTTGAGGGGATATATTGATGTATGCTATATTAATTGAAATACTAATATAATATAGTATTTGGAAAATTATTTGGTTATCATTTATTTGTATGTTTTTTAATTTGGTATTTATATGTGGTAAAAAAAAGAATAATAGAAGTATATATATATATATAAAGGAATTGTTATGTATTGGAGAAATAATTTAATATGTATTTTAATAATTATGTTTAAATATTGTAAAGAAAATATATATTAATATATAAATTTTAAATAAATTTATGTTAAATATGTTGATAGATATCATTTTTAAAGTATTTATACCACATTGAATTATAATATTAATGGAATAGATACATCAAAAATGAGTATTTTACATAAATATAATTTATTTAGGAGTTTCTCACCTTGAACTTCTTTTCTTTTTAGTAATTTATTTGGAGTAGGTAATACTTTATTAAGTTACTTTTGTTTTACAATTTTTATTAATTTGGGATTAACTTAATCATGTATTATTATATATTTTTTTTATGAATGTGGGGTTAAATTAATTACAACTTAATCATATATTATAATATATTTTATTTTATCAATATATGAATAAAGCAAGTACAACCTAATCACATATTATGATGTTTTTAAAATTAAAAAAAAAAATCAATATGAGATTAACCCAATTTCAACCCAATTAAATATTAACATGTATTTGATGAACAATTTAATTAGACAATAAAATTTTGTGGGATTTTACTCATGTTTTAAGACATTTGTTTTAAGTCATCTCAAAATAACCTCTATAAATATCAAATAAAAATTAAATATCTATGTCAAATGTAAAATTAAAACTACTTTAAAGCAATCAAATAAATATCAAACTTATAATCAATTATTAATTTTTACCATCTCACAAACATTACAATCTATCATCTCTCCAAACTATCATTATAAATTAAATATTATAAAAATAAAAATGTTTAGCGTTGATTGGCCTAATATATTACCGTGATGAACAAATTTGAGATGAAGTCTTTTGAATGCATCACATACACCTTTGTATTTAAATCATATTGAAACAATTCCAGGGCTGAAAAAAACGCTCCAGGTTATCAACATCCTATATAGAATTTGGTTCATACAATAAAAATTGTGCTGCACTTCTATATTAACTTACACAACTATGAGGCAAGGAATGCACATAGCCAAGCAATATTGATTCTCCTTGTTTCCAACATAAATTTACATTTTATTTTCCTAAAAAATGCAATGCAATCAATCAATATTTTGAATATTCGTAATTTACAAAGCTAGATTTCCTAACAAGGATGGATTAGTACTTGATCAATTTTGGAAGGCTAAAAAGCTTAAAAGACTATCAACATTTTTGGGTGATAACATGTATCAAAACATTTATTTTATTCAATAGAAATGCTGCTTCATATTAAAAAATAGAATACAGTTAAATAAATTTAAATAAATCCATGTTGGCATGCTTTGAAAGATAAATGATTTATGCTGCCATAACATGTATTTCGAAATTAGGGAAAACACTTTCCAATATTAGATGGCATAAATAATGGAAGAAAATGTTTTTAATGTAAACCTTTTTAATCTTATTTTTTAATCAGTAGATCGCATATGGATTCAATATTTTAAATTCATAGACTTTCCCTAAAAATCTAATCAAGGATATGGAATGTCAAGCATGATGCAAACATCATCTAATTAAACCTATTTCAAAGAAATAAGAACAAAACGTAGAATGAATCTATGTTACAACTATAAAAAGAGCCATCAAGATTGTTCTCAAAACCCAAGGAACACTTAGATCACAATAACTATTCTCTGCTAATGTTTGCACTCAACTCTTATCTGTAAGAATACAAAGTGTGCGTTCATGACATCACACTTAAATATAGACACAATCAGAGCAATGCAACAACATATTATATAATACTAAGTTGCTATAGGGTAAAAAATTAAAACTACATACATACATATAGGGAAAGAGTAAGGTGCTCTTGTTCTTGCAAGGAGGTCACATACACCATCACCCTAACACAATGGGTCATCCAAAACACTGTTATATAACCAAATCAATCAAAGCAACAAGTGATTGTAGTGGGTCATCCACCTTGTCGTCCTAACCAACACCATTAGGAGGGTTTTTTGTATTAAGTAGTGAATCCCACCTATTGTTATTGGTTGCTTTGTCTGTCGTTTTCTTATTTTTGCCTTGATAGAGAAATTACAAGTGTTAAATGAGAAATTTTCTTTGTTAATGAGTTGTCCATTCACCAGTATTAGGAAAAGAGTGACCAAACCTACCACCACCATATCTTTGATTAGCTAAAGGACATTGAGAATGTGATTGAAAGCTTCATTGCCTGCTTCTTGAGTGATGTCTATTAGAGACTTGCGAGGGAGACTATTGGTGGGGAGAGTTAGGAAGAGCTCGACTAACATCATATAGGTCATTCCCCCATTGGTCTAAAATGGATTATAAATGCTCAATCTCCATATAAACCTTCTGTTAATGCAGGTTTCTATACCCACTCCAACTAGTGATGTATTTTCACCCTCTAATTTTAGAATCACAAAATATAATCCAAGGGACGAGTTGTAGTTATGTGGTTTTATAGATAATCAAGTAGTGTAATAATGTGGTGGAGCAATATAGTTTTTACTAGTTTAATAAAGTCCTCCCCACAATCAAATTAGCCCCACCTAACATAAAAAACAACTTAAAGATGAATATTCACAATGATGATATATTATACGTTTGAGTCTGATTTAAAACGTTTAAAGGAGAGAAAGGACAGGGCATGAATTAAGGTTTCAGATGTCCTCAAAATATTATTTTCTAAAATAAATACTTTCTTGAAATTTATTGTGAATTAGTCAATGTTAATTAAACTTAACATTCACTCAAACTTAGATAAACAAAGCATAGAGTCTAATAATTAATCAATTCTGAATAAATTCCCATAGCATCATTTTATAAGATAAATTAATCAAAATAAATTATAGAAAATGACATTCATCCACAATAATTGAAAAAAATGGCAATTAAGTTATAAAAGTAGTTAAACTAATTAATTACTCAATTTAACTAAATTCACATTAAAATAAATAAATCTCATTTAGTAATCATATCTACAATATTAATCTAAATTTGAGAAATCAAGAAACATAAACAAACTCACATAACATCCACAATAATTTATCAAACTTACAAATTGTTTTCTAGATCTTTCTAGATAATAAGATATGGTTTTACGAAATCACCCTATCACATTGATTTGATAGGGTTTATAAGTAACCAAATAAATTTATTTCAAGCTACATAAAATTATTTAAATTTAGCAATGTTTATTTAAAGCTGAATAAGTCTATTTAAAATTAGAAAAACGTTATTTAGACTTAGAAAATTTTATCTAAAGATTATCCAAAATTAGAAGAACAAGTCAACTAAATTTATTCTAGGGTGGATATTAATTTTTTTAATAAATAAAACATACAATATGGATGAACAATTCAATGCATTTTTTTTTTTAATAATAAGAATAAAATTAGAATTATAATTAGTTTTTCATATAAACTTATGCATTAGTGGTTTTGGTCCACTTAGTTTCATCACAAATAATTTACATTAAACTTATTTTAATAAAAAACATTGAAAAAACAAAATGTTTTAAACAAATAAGAATTCATTATATATATATATATATATATATATATATATATATATATATATAAATAAATAAATAATAAGTTAGAATGTGAAAGTATTTTTTAGCTAATATCTCATGGTCCTATGTTTTTTAAAATTTTGGGCTTGCTGCAACAAACAAATGATGACTCAGTGGATAAATACAATTGAGTATTTAAGAACCTATAATTTCCAATTTAAGTGTCATAAAAAATTAGATTTTATAAGAAATAAATAAGAAAAAGAGAAAACTGAAAGAGGTTTAAATATAATCATACAACAAACTAACCCTTCTCATTTTAAGGTTGTGTGTGATTCTATGAAGATTTTTTCACTTGTCATGAGAGTTTTAACTAATATCAAACATAAATCTAAGGTCTTTTTCCTATTGTTTTGAAAATTACGAATAAAATAAAAAAAATCATTTAGGAGATTATGCTAAATACTTGATATTCTTATATAGTTCGTTCGAATGCCAAGCCAAGACGTTTTAATTTTCAATTTTATAATTTTTTTGAGTTTTTTATATTTTAACAAAAAATTGAAATAAAACTATGCATTGGATGAAAATTAATATTTTAAAAATTTATCCCTTATTCTAGTGCTAGTTATATGTTGATGTAGGTTTATGTATCCACTTCAATAGATGGTAGGTTTTCACCCTCTTGTTTTAAGATCAGAAAATGTAAACTAGGGCATGAGTTACAAGTATGCGCTTTTATAGATAATTAAGTGGTGAAATAACATGGTTGAGTACTGTAGTTGTTACATATTCAATAAAGCCTTCCCTACAATCAAATTAGCCCCACCTAACATATAAACAAAGCTAAATCTAAATAATCACTATGATGTTATATTATAAGGTTTGAATATGATAAAAAACATTTAAAGGAGGAAAAGAGTAGGGTAGGAAAGAAGGTTTCAGATGTCCTATTGAGATATTATTTTCTAAAGTAAACACTTTTATGAGATTTATTGTTCCTATGTTTATTAAATTCAACATTCACTCTAATTTAGATAAACACAACAAAGAATAAAGATTAATTACTATAAGAGACAAGAGAACACACACACTAGACCAGATATAAATTTTTATCATGCTTTAAATATCTAGCATTAAAAAAAAACTCTCTAATCCTTCATTCTAGACAAATTAGTTGATTTTTTCCCCTTCTGAAAATAAGAATTTGCATTCCTACTCTTACTGAATCTTGTATACATCTATACTTTTCCTCTATTTTGCATATCGAATAAAAGTTGTACCATTTTGAAAATACTTACACGGTCAATTTTTTTTGGGTTTATTGTTGTTTAGTTTTCCTCTGCATTATACAACCTAAAGCTTATTATCAAATGTAGGTCATCTATCACATCGATATATTGGGCCCTATGGTGTGGACCATTAGTATCAGAGCAAGGACTCTCACATTCTTGTAAAAATTTGATCACAACATGAAATACAAGGTTACCCGTTGGTTATGTTTCATAGTATTTGGAAGAATTCCATAGTAAAATAAATATGGATGATGCCTTAGAAACATTAGGTAATGGATCCTCATACATACATAATATTGTTTGAGACATCTTCAAGGAGAATTTTAATGAACTCTTTATTCAATTACATAAAATCACAGTACAACTTTGTCCAAAAGTCACTCCTTTCATCCATCCAATATATTCTTTTTTATAGCAAAAAACCCCCTTGAAAGTGGAAGCCAATCTTACATCCCATTGTTTGAAGGAAAAATCAACGCCATAAAATTGGATAGTTGGAGCTAAAGACTTGGGGCATATTTAGGTGTCAAGAATTTCACTGATGTGGATAATATCACCTTTTTAGTTTTGAAAATTTCCATTTTAGTGTCCCACTAGAGGTAAATATTAAATATGTAATGCAAACAAGACTATGAGCCTATTGAGACTTAGAAGTCTTTTTTTGATGCCTTGGAGGATGAGCATTGCACCCTCAAACACTATGAGGACAAATACATTATGTTCTTGTAGTTGCACGAATGCAATAAGTAACTAGTTAAAGTTTATACCAACAAGTTCCATGAATAAATTATGTGTCTGCATGAGAAATGGAAAAAACAACATAAGATGTTGAATTAAATTAGTAGTCTCTCACCTTATATTTGTGGAAATATGGAGTTCATGATTCATAACATATTGTGTAAAGCATACCATAATGCCAACAAGATCAAATCTAAGGAAAATATGAAGCAAAAATTCTCTTCTATATCCAATGTTGTGCGTAAGATCTATTTTGTGCACAACACACCATCTAACCCTGTTGTGCATAAGTAAAACATGTTGTGTAAGGGGGAGTATCCTAAGAAGACCATGTAACACCAGAATAATTTAGTGTCTTTTGTGTAGACAAATGAGAGAATAAATAAGGTGGAAAAAAGTCATTAACACCACATAAGATCACATAATAATTTTGAATGTCACGTAAATTTTTTTTGATTGTGTAATCAACATTAGATACCTCAATAATGTTTGACATTAATCCCGACATAATGTTTTTAAACACAAATTCTACTATCATATACACATCTAAGGAATGAGATAATCTCTTTCACAAGAATTTTTGGGTGAATGGTTAGCCTCTCCATGTCATCATTGGTAGTGGGAGCTATAAGAACATCATTGCTAAAGATATAACCCAATGCCCAACCCTTGGTATTGAAGAATATCCCAAACCATAATCTTTGGGTTAGCTTCAACAAGGGAATAATAGATAAGTTGAGTAGAAATGCACTTTCTAGTATAAATTCAAGCCTATGGATGACACAATACCCTGGGACATCATACCAATTGATGTTTGTGTCATTTCCCTTATAAGGTCGTATTTGTATAATTATGATGATGTATATCATGGAAAGCCACAAAATGGAATACACATATCTAGGATTTGTTCTTCAACCTCTTGGAGTCACATCCAATGACAAAAATCACTTTGGTATATCCAAGACAATGCCCTAATCTCATCTTATACATGTAGAAGTTCTTTATACTCTAGGTCTGCCTTAAAACACCGGTGTAGGAGACCAAGGGCTTATTAGTAGTATGCCATGTGGTGAAAATAATTCCATAAGAACAAGAACTTGGTAAGATATTGTAGCAACATTGGCATATATTTGAAGATCAAAAGGGTTTTCAAACACATTGTGTGGTAAAGAATAATATTGATTTGGTTCCTATATCCACTCTTCCAAACTATCATTTGTACCACATGTTTATTTTTGAGAATGAATAAGTCTGAAACAAAATAAAAGAGTTTATTTATCAAGGCAAGATCAGGACTATCTCTTCTCCTTATATAAGCCCGATAGTCCTTTCACTAAAGGAGGATGGTACGTGATGCTTATGCATTGAATATTGCATGCTCAATAAGATGAATAATATATAAGCAATACCACACATTTAGGATCTCTTGGAAAACATTAGAGCTGCATAATATTTCATCAAGATAGAAATGATTTTAGGTTATCATCAAGTAAATGCCCATCCTGAGCATGTTTGGAAGAAATTATAAAAAATGTAGGAAAGGTAGTATGAATGGTAGATTATGCCTTCGTCTTAACCAATGTGCCAATTAAATTAATGTACATGATGGATGATATATTTAGGCCATTCCTCAACTCATTTGACATTATGTACTTGGATGAAATCCTCTTCCTCAAAAAGACTTGAGAGGAGCATTTGGAACACATCTTGTGCATCTTAAACACCTTGTAAACACAAAAATTGTAATCCAACTTAGAAAAATACTAAATATCTAGGATTCATTATTGACCATGCAAGCCTACATGTAGATCCAAAGAATATCAAGGTAATCCAATATTTTCCAACTCCTCACAATCTCATTGAATTGAGGAGTTTTCTTGGACTTACTAATTTATACCACAATTTTATTATTTTCTCAGACATAATAGGGACTTTTAGTCAGATCATGTGTGAGAAACCAATATTCTATTAGACATGTATATAATAACATTAATTTTTAGGAGCTCAAGAGCTTCCTATGTGCAACATATATTCTGGTAATCCCTAACATTGTCTACTCCTTCAAAATTCACATGAAGGCATTCAACTATGCACTCAACAGAATACTCACAGAACATGAACATTTAGTTTCTTATTACATAGAGACATTCAATAAAATGGTGGAGTGGTACTTCACCTATGATTAAAAGAAATGGATGTTATTGTGCAAGTGGTAAATTAATGGCACCACTTCATCTTGGGCAAGGATACATTTGTTCATTCCAATCATAAACAACTTCTATTCCTATATACATAGATAAAATTGGAGAATGTATGACAATGTTCTATATGCTTATATATTAGAATAATGGAAAGAATATTATGGCCAAGATTACCTCAGTTTCCCACCTTTTATTAAAGCATATAAATGAGTCCTATAAGTTAGCCAACTCAATGAGCCTTGAAAAATTATGAGGGACTTATAACAAATCCCCTTTGTTCTAAGGGAATCTGAATGAAACACCTTTTTTCTAACCCCCACATGTGGGCTTATAATGAAGGTGATTCGTAGGACCTTGGAATGGAGGGGCTTTGTGTTAGGCCTTGCCTATATATTAACCCTCAAGCTTCATTTTTATTAGTATTTTGTGCCACATGGGGTTATAATGAATGGGGTTAGAACAAAAGGGTTTCATTCTAACCCCATTTGTTCTAACGACACATGTCATCAAATACTAAGCCATCCAAGTTAAAATCTCCTATTGGGTTGAAAATGATACTTCAAATGGCTAAATTTAGGGGTGAAAAATCAAATAAAAACACATGGCTTTACGTGTAAATAGGTATGTTTATGAGCTTTATGATAATATATATATTTTTAAATTTAAATACTAATTAACATTTATTTTATTTATTTAATAAAATACAATTATTTATAAAATAAAGAATCATCTTTTCCAAGCACTAGCAAAAATACGAGAACTATTCAAAAAATTTGGAAAAAAATCATTGCACTTGCTTTCAAAGTCCTTATTCTAATGGTAAAACAATTGGTCCTTTTTGACATATATATACAAAAATATTACAAGAGGAAATCATAGGTGTTGACATTTATTGATCTAGTCATTATATATATATATCAAAAAAATTATAAAGAACATTTTTATGCTACGTCATGTTTCTAGGACATTTTTCCAAGAAATATTGAAAAAACATTACGTTTTAAAAAAGTTAGGAAGAGGGGAGATCGACCACTCTTGATACAACTTTCTACACATGAAATTTACACACTATGTATTTAGGCATTAAAAAAAATTGAAAATATAAATGTAAGCTACACTTAAAATGCAACACTTTATTAGTTAATAATTTTTCAAAATTTGTATGAGTTAGTCATTATTACCATAAAATATTAAGAAATGTGCACATTTCATTTTTTGGTGTCCCTATTGTACGAAAAAAGTGGGACACACTATTGTGTTTTGACCCTAGAACACATTCTCATCACAATGGTGGACACACATGGCCAAAAATTGACTGACTAGGTAAATATATACTTAGCAGAGAAGGACTTCATAGTAGCCTATGCTACCCTTTCATAGGATGAATAAGCTCAGGAGTTCTACATGTATGAAAAGAGTCTCTACAAACTTTGACATATGTATGTTCTTGATGGAAAACCTAGCCAAAGACTCATCTAGGAGGTGCATAACACCAAGAGAATATGATACTATTATTTTACCAAGACATTGTAAGCACTACCAAACACTTGTATTGGATTCACATGTCTACAAACATTAAATAGTACATCAAGTCTTGTACTCTTTGTTGCATCACCTAGCCCATAAATAGGAATCCACAACTTTACACACCGCTATTAGTTCCATCTAGGCCATGGGAATTTATTAGCATGGATTTCATGAGTAGAATTCCTATTAAAAAAAATAGAATGAATATATGTTTGTTGTGGTGGATATATTTTATAAGATGGCCATCATGGTTTCCTAAAAGAAGAGTGTCAATGCTAAGGAAATCACATGTTTTTTCTTCAACTATGTTTGGGTTCATTTGGGTTTACCAACATCCATTGTATCTAACTATGACACTTAATTTTAATCTCTTTTACCAATATTTGTGGAATATGATGGATACAAAATTGGATCAATCTATAAAATTTCATCCCCTAATATATGGATTAAAAAAACTTGTCAATTGTACACTTTTTCATCTAGTGCACATGTACAATAGTGTGCATCCTCACACATGGGATGATACTTTTATTTACACTCAACACGCTTATATTAGAGATTTGTATGGCACTATAGGTTATAGTTTTTATATAAATGTCTCAGAGTAAAACCAATAACACCCATAAACATATCCTATGGTGCACCATTTGACACAGATTCATATGCACATGAGAAGGAAGTGGAAAAATGCAAAATTTTCTACAACACATCTATGGTGTTTTCAAGTAGGTTTAAGAGATTCTCTCATGCCAAAAGTTGAAGTACAAAGAGAACCATGATGCACACCACACACCTCATGAATTTAAGGTGGGTGACAAGGTCTGGTTGCATATTTATAAGTAACGGTTCAAGGGTCTATACCATAAGATCAAGCCTTTTTGATATGGTCCTTAAACCATACTGTGTGTTGCTGGAAAGAACACTTTTGTTTATGACTTGCCACATTTCTTGGGTTTACACAAGTATTAAATATGGAACTCATTAAGACATATTTTCCACATTTGATAGAGCGAACAACAATGAAGCATCCATTAGATTTGGATCGTGAACACTTACACTTGAAATTGAAGGATCATATCAATAAAATGACAAAAATGTGAACCCAACAAGGAACACATTAGTTGTTACGAGTGGTCAAGGTAGGTAAATATGTGGTTTAATAAAATTGGTTTTAATTTCTAAAAATATAATATTGTGTCCCACTAGGTAGTTAAATTTTTTTGTATAAAAATAATTTAAAAATAAATCCTAAAAAATAATTAATGATTTTAAAAAAATAGAAAAATGTATATGCACTACATTTTTGTATATATAATCTAAAACACTTTTGTTTGATTAATATCAATTACCCAAACTCAAGATATTTTGAGGAGAAATTAGAAGTGTATGTGTCCTCTTTATGCCAAAAAGTGGGACACGCTATTATGATTTGATCAGACTTGTAGTAACTTAAGGTTTAGTTTCTATAGTTGAGAAAATATGTAATAGGGACCATTGATTTTTTAAAAATGGTGAATGATCCATGTGTAACTTCCATATGGGTTTGTTTATTCCACATAAGGAGTTCGAGATACTCATGTTTGTGAAATCTCACGGTATACACAAAACCTTGGGGTACCTATATGATTTTTTATAACACTTTGTTACTTTTCACACCAAAGTTTAATACCACGCATACACATTTACATTATGCACATTTTGCATCTACATGGGGTAGTATGAAATAATATAAAACACCACACACACTAGTTTTATTTCCTTGTAGTACTTATATGCATTACCAAATAATAAAATAACTTACTACACATGTATATGGTACTACATAGTAACACCTACATTCAACATCCAAATGTCAGCTTCTTGAAACCATGCGGTATCCCATGTGGAACTCTCTAATTCTATGCCATGTTACGTAACCTATTATTTAATTCACATAGGTGGAAATCCAACCACCACACTTACAAGAAGCCCAACTGTGACTTACCCAGAAGATGGACTATCACCTCTTTTATAACTATCTTCTTGTAATGATGCATATTTTTTAACCATCCAACCCATTTGGGATCAAAGATAAGAAAACACACACAAGAGATGATATAAGAGATTTTTTCTTTCATGATTAACAAATATGGCACTCACACACAACTGTAACTTGTCATTTGATTCTAAACATAATCACTTGAAAGTTTTCCCATTATGATCACATGAAGTTGCATCCCTAGTCTTACAATATCTTGTACACATCTATAATTTTTCTCTTTTACATATTGAATAGAAGTTACACCATTTTGAAAATAATTTCACACTTTAATGTGTTGTTAGTTTACTATTGTTTAGATTTTCAACACCATTATACTACCCAAAACTTGTTTCCAAACACATGCTATCCACTACACTGACATCCTAGGCCCCATGGTGTAGATCACCCTTCCTCTTACTTTTACCCCAAATATATTGGTATGTATACATTTTGTATCCTTTTTTTTGTCCCTTTCAATATGTCACTTTCTCCCTTCTTGTTATCCATTTCTTCCTCCTTGTTGTTCATTTCTCCTTTTTTCCCTCCTTGCTATTGGTTTCACCCTTTCTCCATTTCTTCCTCCTTGTCACTATCTCCTCTCTTTATTGCTCATGTAGAAAATGAAAATGAAGTGGGAGAGAGTATGGGCTCTACTAATATATGTTTTTAATTTTAACGTGTTTCAACCCCAACCAAACATAATTTGCAATGGGTTTGTCTTGACCTTATTTTTTGTTTTTTTGCTAAGCTAGGTTATTTTTTAAATCCTATTTTAAAAACTTATACTATTTATTAATAAGTTAAAAATAGTTACATTTAATTTGATTCAAAATAAATATATATTAAGCTAGTTTTATATTAAATATTTAACATTTTAAAAATGTTGGAAATAAATATTATTAAACTGAAATAGTCTTATGTTACATAAAATAATTAAATTAACACAAAAAACATATTTTAATTATCTAAAAAAAATAAATAATATTAAATTTAATATATTATAGAAATAAATGTTTCAACTATTCATTTTAATATTTATTTGGATTTCATCCAACTCTTCAATGGTTATATGATTTGGATTTGTAATCAAAACTATTTTTTCTTTCTTCCTGCTCCCTTTCCCCCCACTTTCCCCACCCCTCCGCACCTCTCTCTCTCTCTCTCTCTCTCTCTCTCTCTCTCTCTCTCTCTCTCTACACACACACACACACACACACACAAATCAAAATATTCCATTCATTGAATAAATGTATTCCTATTAGGATGTTTAAATAATCATATTATTTTTCATCTTCAACTTATCTTGCTACTTCATATTTATCTTCCTCCACTTGATCATCATCATCTCCAACTTCACCAACTTGATCATCTTCAAGAACTTAATAAATATTTTCACGGTCTTCCATCCAAATATCTTTGTTGACATTTTTAGGTTCATGTTTAGGTTCTTTCTCATTTGAGTGATCTTGATCATTTATGTTAAAAACAATACTCCTTCCAAATGATAGGCATAGTATAAAATTGTTATTAACAATAAGATTTCTCATCCTTGGCTCACAATGCAATACAAAATGCCAATTATTTTTCTTTTCAAGATCAAGATAAAAGAATACCTGCATAGACATAGTTAAAGTAAATGTATAAATCAATAGTAGGCCTCATATGTAAACTTATAAAAACTTAATTATGATTAATACCTAATCATAATGTTAAGTAAGTAGACAAGGATCTTTCCCCTCATGTATTAATGGTCTACTAAATTTAATTAAATAAAGATAACTATCAATGTCTATTTAAAAAACTTGCTATTTATAAAAGGGTATCATGTACACTTAATATAACAACTTGAAAACTTACATAATCATTTTTTTAATCTCTTGTATCTTCCAAACATGCTCTAATTTCTCTTGGAACAAATTCTTCTCACTCGCACTTTCTTGGCTAGCCTGTTCAAAAGGAATTGCAACTCCACAACAAAAATTGATCCTTCTTTTATCAATATTTTAAACACATAAATATTTTCCTTTTGACCACATTGTGGAATGTTTAATCACCTGTAAACTATGACATAACATTTATGAAAGTATTATTAGAATAAATAAGAATGCAAAAACTTATATGATTTTTTTTATAACCTACCCAATCTTCACATCCTCACACAATGTCAAATGATTCAATTGTTACTCTCCTTGGATTCTTGTCACAAAGAGTTTGTAAATATGAATGCACCCAATTAACATTAGGATGTTCTATCAATGCATTCCATAGTTCAAATGGAAGTTGTTTTTATAGATGACATCTTTTCTAACCAATCCTTTGACTCTCATGGCTATCATTCTCTTCATATTTTCAAGCCAACCAACTATTTTTAAAGTACCATATATGCTATGATGTTTTTATGAATTTAAATAAACACAAAGATCCATATGTTTCCCTTTTCCAAGAAGGTTTTTGTTGTGCCCTAATATACACCCTATTTTTTAAATTCAAATGGGGACCCACTATTGCATGCATATCTTTATTTACGGTCCTCACAGCCTTATAAATTCATGACACTGGTGTTAGTTTATATAAATCTAAGGTTTTATTTGAAGTCTAAAGTTACATAAATTCAAATTTTGAAAATCAAAGTTTGAATGATCATTTTGATTTATTTTAAACCTTGGTTTTTCATAATTTTGTTGATTTGTTTGGATTAACAAAACTAATGTCTTTCGTCCTAGTGTTTCACATGTTTTATATGACCGTAGGATTTTTGGCAAAGACTTACCAAGTAATCTTATGTCGGGTCTTATTTTATTTTATATGAGAACACAACATGTGACTTTACTACATTAACTAGAGCCTTTATGCCTTTACAAAAGTTTCTAAGTCCTTTGAAGTCCTTGAGCTCTAAAAGTTTGACAAGTAGTGTTCATACATTACATGGAGCCTTTCAAGTTTAAATAAATTTATAAGTATTCTGAGTCTCTGAGATCAGAGAATAGGCCACACAACATGTTTATGTGAATGTAGAACCACATAAGTTTTAAAATGAAAGACAAATCATCTAATGGTATCAATCTTTCACTTTCAATATTTCATAGTCTCTGAGCATTTGATAGAAGGCACATTTTCCCTAACCCGAAACCATAGAGTGATTAAAATAAGTCTAATGGTCTTGACACCCTACAGTTTAATACCTCTAAGATTTCAATCTCCAAGCAGTTGATAGTTGGCACAAATTCATTAGATTGGAGCTTCAAAGACTTAAAAACCAAGTTAATGGCTTAATGTTCCCATGGCTTCATGGCTCCAATGCTCTTAAGATCAAGCCATGCATTGACATCTCATTAATATAGATAATTCGCAGAGATGTACATAGTTTAAAAGGCTAATACACATATGATTTTGAATCTCTGAGTTCTCACAAGCCTGAGATTATTCCACATAGCACAATCATGTTAACTTTTAGCCCCAAAACATATACAACAAAGTTATAAATCTAAAGGCCCAAGTGAGTGATAAATGGACAAGTGTCAAAACCCATGAGATGCATGACCAAAGTGTATATAAGAAAAGATCGATTACAAAGCAAAGAAGTTAGTAAGTGAGAAAATAATATTTGTCTCAAGCAGGGTGATTAGACATGCAAAGTTAATAAAAAAAATTCCATATGGCAAATACAAACCTACCAAAACTGACTGCCACATTTAAATTGAAATGAGAATCAAATTAAAATCTATTATTTGCATTGAAGTCACATGAATTGAACATTAAAGGCATAGAATTTTGGAGATATATGTAAAATATAATGAAAATCAAGTCACTTCACCATTAATCTATGAGTAAATATAACATTTTTAAGCTTCTCTATGACTAAATGTCTGAGTTTTACTGCTAACCTACAAAGAGAATTCATACAATTTGTAAAAGAATTATACATATTTATATTGTTGAAATGGATTCCTCTTCAAAGCAAGCATGCATTCAAGTTATTTTTGCTTACTCTTGTGCAGGAACTACTAAATACATGGATATAATGTTTGACAAAAGTGCTCTTGAGTTCAAATTCCTACACTACTCAACACTCTAGAATGGAGTCAACTCTATAGCCCCATATTATACACATGACCTGTTATCCATGGATGACATGTAATACGTTGATGACCCTACCTATCAAAGTCATGGGACCTTATCAAGTGATAATAAAACCAAAGGTAATGCCTTATATTTACATGCTTAAGGATTTATTTTTCAATGGTACTTATTTTAGGGATTGCCTCCACCTTAGGAAAGGAAATAATGCAGTTGATTATATTTCTAGGAGGGCATTCAAGAGGTACCTCAGACTCCTAAGGCCTAAGTTAGCATATAACCAAGCCTCTACCAATCAATGACTCAATCATAATACCATACAAATCAAATTAAAATAATGATTGCTGAAAGGCCAAAGGTTAAAACCCATTGAGGCCATTTGTTCCAATGGCATTATCAAGTTTAGGCCTGGAGTTAGGATAGCCATGGCCCTGCTAAACAGATTGTATGGTTTTCCTAGTATCACATATGTACAAGTGGAATGGGTACTTTTGTTGGAAATTCTATTAATGTTAGAAAAGATTGTTGTATTGGGCAAAGTTATCAGTGTTAGGCTAAAGGCACAAATATATAAAGATGAATAAAGACCTACTGATGAAAACTTTTACATGATGTCTTGTTTACTAGATACAGTCTTGGGGACGTTTCATAGGATAAATGGAGAACTGTGGAAACCATTGACCAAATATGTTGATAACAAAATTTATGAAAATTATTCCTTTCTATTCATCTATAGATTCATAATTGAAATTAAAAGGATTTATGCAGAAGTATATCTTTAAGTGTACTAAGAAATTCATGGCACACAGATGCCTCAGATACATGAGAACTTGAGGATAACCATTGAGAAATGGGAGGATCACTAGTATTACCCTGATGTGACAATTATCGAGATTGAAGGAACAAGGGAATCTCCTTTGTTCTTGCCTCGCCATGTCCCTGATAAATTTACAAAGCAAGAAATAGCTTACCAAATATATAATAACATAGATGAGGAGCTAGGCCGTAAACATTTGGCATGTTACTTTAAAACTCCTTTGAGTATTGGTTAGCTCCATTACATGGTAAGAGCTCCATTTAATCAATTAGGGAAGGTGATAACTTGATATAATATCTCCAAACCTTGAGGGAGAAGAAGAAGGTGAACCTTACATATGGTCACAAGGGGTATGAACATGATGTAATTTTCCTAAATACAATTGATGATTTAGAAGTATGGACCTGCATGAAGAATGAACAAATGTCCATGATGGTCTCCTAGGACATCCAATATAATTTAGATATTACAAAAGAGAATGCCAATGAAATGGTGGAACAAGCCCATAAGGCATGGAGCCATCAGTGGCTCCCATCTCAACCATAGGATTTAGCGGGCCCAATCCAATCCATTCTCTTACAACAAAGTTGGTGGATCTATAAGAGGGGGAGTCTAGCAGCCAAATGGAGGAAAACATCCAGATCAAAAAGGATATTCTTAGAGGGATCAATGGTCCTCAACCAACTTATGCTCATCCAATTACCACTAACACACCTTTGGGCACAACCACTATAGTGGAGAAAACCCATATCCAAAGGACAAGTAGAAGAGCACATTCTTAATGACACCTATACTACTTCTCATAATAGTTACACAGGTAAGTCTTCTAGAGTCTATATAATCTTATTTATCATCTCTTCCATCCACTTATCCATCCCCTCAACCAGGACCATGTCCATCCTCTCCCCCATCCATTCCATCAGCACCACCCATAATATTATTTCCTACTACTATGGCTCCTTAAATTATCTCATCATCCTGCTCACATCCTATTTCTCTCATAGCCATTTACCAAAGGAAATTGAAAATCCTGCCAACCTCATCCACAACTCAGTAACTAGAGGAAATTCCATCTTTTAGTTTGACTACTATAGAAGGATACCCTAATGAAGAGTAAGTAAATGAAGAACTTGGATCAGTGATATCCTTGGTGGATTATGCCACAAATGAGGAGGAATAAAATGTAGAAATTATGATGGAAGAAAAACATAGGGTAAGTGAAGAGGAGGCCCAAGTTGAAGAGGATGAAGAGGTTGAGTTGGATAGGGCCAAATCTCTGAGCTTGAGAGGCCTACATGAAGGAAAAACACCATTTGGTTCTCTAAACCAACAAGTCCTTACAATGAAACAATGCAAAAAAATAAGTGATAATATTTTATTTAGTTTCTTCTATCTCTATTGTATATAAATCATATTTAGTTTTTACCCCAACCATTCATAGTGTTTCATTATTTGGTATAGTTCATTATTCTATTCTTTCAACTTCTACACAAATAAAGACTCCTAAGAAACCAGTCTATTTTGAAGATTTGGTAATTGTTTCAATTTTTGATCCTATAATACCACCAGTCCTTGAGTAACCTTCATCTCAAATAGAGATAACAATGTCACAATATAAATCAATACAATTAGAGACTTTGATAGTTGATAAGACCCTTGGATTAACTTAAATTATCACTGAGGTTGATCCACAGAGGGAGCCCTCACAATGGCAAATGATTGTTTACCTCCCATTGTAGTTCTCGATTTAACTATGTGCTTCATTAACACATTCAACATTGATTCCTGTAGAAATAAATCCTCGTATGACACCTCCACCCTCTACCTCTTAAGACTTGAGTCCATTAGGAGAAGAAGTGGAACTTCTTATTCCTGAATGGGTTAGAGAAATACATGGAAAGAAGGATGAGAGACAGAATTTGGTTGTCATCAAATTACCTGTAATGTCCCCCAGATTTTTAATGCATAGTGGTAAAATACAAAGGGTGAGGAAAAGGAAGAAAATAAATATTGGTAAAAGGGAATAAATTGAATTTAAACAGAGAGAAAATATATTTCTCCTAGTTAATAAAGCTAAAAATAGTCCTAGCGATCCTAGTGAGTATACAAAATATTTATACAGTTTTATGGATTCTAATGGGGAATCAATGAAATAAATGTATAAAATTAAGGCAAAAACACAATAGAGGCTATTTCAAAGGTAAATTATACATGATTCTCATGAAATTGTTGACAGTGTGCAGATTGCAACCACCAAGTGGTATGAAATTTTGGATAGCATTTAGGCTTCCAGAGGTAAAATCCAATTAGAAATAAATAAAGTGCTCAAGTTATGGCACCAATTCAAGGAAAATGAGAAGAAACTTACATTTTGATTCAATGTTATAGGATAAATGATTTCAACTAGCTCAAATTGATGTCTAATCAAGATGCAACATGAGCCTTAAACTATGTAATTATGAAAAGGGATGATACTCTTTCATGGAATAATCAGATGAAGGACCTGTTAACACATCTTATGAAATATGAGAGTGGGCTTTAGAAATTTTTTATTTCATGAGGGTCATTGATGTGATCACCTCTATAGGGGATTTGGTGAATAGGAAAAATTTTGATACCCTCCTTAAATAAAAACAAATAACTTTAAGGAGGAGGTCGGGGGAGCGATATATAAAACTAATAATGGGATTTTGCAGCTAATCAATTTTGCAAAGGGTTAGGTGAAAAAAGTTGAAACTCTTGTAGAAAAGCTTAGGATCTCAGAGGTAGAGCACATGAGGTTGATGGTTGAGGCCATAAAAATATTCAAGCCTACCCTGATCAATTTTGATAATGTCAACAAAGGGTTCAAATCTGCCCATGCATTATTTGAAGAACTCAAGGCTAAGGATAGAACTTCAAGATCAACACCTAGCAAGCAACCAACTATAAGTGTATCCACATCTTCAAAGACTCCCTAATTTCTTAGATATGAAATCATGCATATTCCATGTGGGCTAGTCTTGATCCCTCAAGTAGCTATAATGGACACTTCAGTTTCAACAACTATCACTCCATCGACTCCTTTTTCTAGTGGTGCCATACAATGCTATTTTAGATGAAAGAACTATATTTTGAGTAATCATTATTATATATGCATCCTTTGCATGAGATCAACATACAATGCTATTTTTTGGCATGCATATTTAAACTCCACTTATGAGATGAGGCTTTTCACATTATAATCTTATTTATAATTGTATCCTCCCAGTTTCAAAGGGAGGATAATTTTGGCTATTAAAATTAATAATAAAATTTGAGGAAAGTTATGCAATTGATCTTGATGTGTAAATCTTGATTCTTCTTCAAACTTTTAGATTGTGTAAGAAGTTCTATCATTTCAATTTCCTAGTCTTTTAATTGTGTATAAATTATCATTTTTAATATACAATTATTCATATTGAGCTATTATTGATCTAAATGTATTTTACATATCAATCATAATCCCCCTTATAGATGTGCTATTGTAGTCTTACAAACACAAGAACATTTAATTTTATGTGCTTAAGTTTGTTGTATGTTAGTTTCCTTTGACTCCTTACTATGTTTGATTATTGGTGTTCTATAGTAGCCTACAAAAGACATTGGTCTTTGATTCCTTATCCAACCTCTAGTTCAAGTGTTGGCTTTAAAAAGTTTCATTTGGTGTGGTCCACAAGCCTCCTTTTATGTCCTACCTTTTCCTATTTTTGAGTTTCTTTTTGTCCTACCGACCTTAAGTTAGATCTATCATTAGTCCATCTATTTCAAGTGAATTCATTTTCATCCATAGCCAACCCATCCATGTTAAACAAATTGATTCTCTTGCCACTACTCCACCATTAGGTTTTTTACAAAACCAAATATCCCATAACTCATGCTTTGGAGCAAATTTTATTCATAGATTCTGAAACATTAGAGCCTACCTCATAAAGGTTTTTGGGGTGTGCATAAAACCTACATCAATAGTAGCTTGATTTAATGATAGATTAAGTTACTATTGATGTGAGTTTTATGAATGCCCCATAAATCTTTACAAGGTAGCCTCTAACATTTTACGATCTATGAATTAAATTCACTCCAAAGCATGAGTTGTGGAGTATTTAATTTTGTAAACAACCTATTGGTAGAATAGTAGTGAGTGAAATAGTTTTTTTACCATGGAAGGGTCAATTATGAATGAATATGAATTTACATAAAATGGGTGGACTGACGATGGATCTAATGTAAGGTGGGTATAACCAACAAAACTCAAAAAAGATGGAAATGTAAGGCAAAAAATTAGTCTTGTGGACCACACTAGATGAAACTTTTCTAGGCCAACACTTAAACTAGAGGCTGGACAAAGAATCAAGAACAAATGTTTGATACAAGATTTTATAGCATACCAACAATCAAACACAGTTAGGAGTCAAAGTAAACTAAAATAAAATAAATTTAAGCACATAAAATCAAAGGTTGTCATGTTTATATGACTACAATAACACAACTACAAGGGGGATTATGATACATATATTAAAGGCATTCAGATCAACAATAGCTCAATATGAATAATTGTATATTTAAAAAAAGAACTCGTGTACAACTTAAAGACTAAGAAATTGAAAATGATAAATTCTTACACAGTCCAAACATTTGGAGAAGAATCAAGATTTGCACATCGATATCAATTACATATTTTTTTTTAGAATTTACTATTAATTTCAATAGCCAAAATTTTTCTCCCTTTAGGAGTGAAGTATACATGTATTAATCTATGAATGGGGAAGGCCTCATATCTCAAGTGAATCCTAAAAGTATATCTAAAAATAACATTATATGCTAATGTCATGCAAAGGATACATGTTCAATAATAATTACTCAAAATATAGTTATTTTATCTAAAATACAATATATACGTGCTAAAAAATTAGGAAGTAACAATTTCATATTAACTAGAACATGCAAATATATATGTTAGGGGGTGTTGATGTTACACCACTAGAAAAAGTGTTGGTGGAGTGACAATTGTTGAAACTAAATAGGTCATTCTAACTCCTTGAGGGACCAAGACCGGCCCACCTGGAGTATGTATGAATGCATATTTGAGAAATTGAGAATTTTGTGATGATGTGTCTACACTTACAGTTGGTTACATACTAGTCACTGATCTTGAAGATGCATCTTTAGCCTTGAGTTCTTAAAATAATGTATGAGAAGATTTGAACTCTATTTTGAGTAATTGTTAATGTACATGCATGCTTGAAATTAACATACAGTTCTATTTTTAGACATGCACTTTTAGACTTTTATTGATAGAAGAGGCCTTCCCCATCCCAAGCTTATTTATACTTGTATCCTCCCAGTCCCAAAGGGAGGATAATTTTTACTATTGAAATTAATAAGAAATTCTGATGAAAGTTATGCAATTGATCTCAATGTGGAAATCTTGATTCTTCTCCAAACTTGTGGATTATGTAAGAAGTTCTATCATTTGAGTTTCTTAGTTTTTTTTTTATGCATGACTTATCTATTTTAATATACATTTATTTATAGTGAGTTATTGTTGATCTGAATGTCTTTTGTGTATCGATCATAAACGCCCCTTGTAGATGTGCTATTTTATTCTTACAAACGTGATAAAATTTGATTTTATGTGCTTGAATTTTCTATATTTTGGTTCCATTTTACTCATAACTATGTTTTATTGGTTGTGTAATATAGTAGCCTACAACAAAAATTACTCCTTGATTCCTTATCCAACCTCTAGTTTAAGTATTGGCTTAAACAAAATTCATCTAATGTGGTCCACAAGCCTCATTTTATACCCTACCTTCCCCTATTTTTTGAGTTTATTTTGGTCATACCCACCTTAGATTATATCTATCAGCATTCCACACATTTCAAGTAGATTTATATTCATCCATATCCAACCCATTCGTGGTAAACAAATTACTTTACTCGTCGCTATTCCACCAATAGGTTGTTTAGAAAATTGAATACCTTACCACTTGTGCCTTGGAGTGAATTTCATTCATATATTCTAAAATGTTAGAAGATACCTCATAAATATTTTGGGGTGGCTACCCACATCAACATTAATTTAATCTTATACTAGGAGGGCCTGCACCTCTGCCTCTATTTCTTTGAAAAGAAATCACTTGAGTTGCACTGAAAGCACTCAAAAGATTAACAAGGTCTACCTCAAACTCTAATTTGAGCTATGGTTAGGTATGATAAGGGAAATAATAAAGGACCTTGGGCACAATCATTCTCTCTAGGTAGACAAACCTATATTCCACTGTACTCAATGGCCCAAGCTCCCACCTAGCTAACCAATTGTACTATCAACATTGTTGGTGTTGTGTATGATTAACTAAGAAACCCTAAAAATTATCTTCCTTTATTTTCTCCCTCTAGGAGTATGACTACCTAAGAACACATAAAGGCCTTTAAGATTTCCCTGGGAATATTAAATATAACCTGCAAATACGTAGTGTGCAAATATTTCCTTTTCACATTACAAAATGCCACCTATGACTAGTTTCTTAATAACCTGAAAGGATCACTTACATCCTAGGATCAATGTCAAAACACCTTCTTGGCACAGATTGGCCATGTCACTAGTGCCAGTGTTATTTATCAACACTTTTCAAGAATGATAAGGGAATCAAATGAGACAATATGAGCCTTCAATGCTAGGTTCCAAAATATGTATACCCAACTTGAAACTACCTACAAACCTACTGATACTTTGGCCCTCAAAATGCAAAAGAACACCCTAGATCCTATGAATGTTGTTTTTTTACATAGAGCTATTGGTGTTGATACACTGCCTTTGGCTTATGCTAAATCTATCAACATTGATAAGCAATTGAACCCACATATACAATCTTTGGTTCCATGTAGCCTTGGTCTTATGTTTTTGGCCTTCGACCCAATCCCAAATGAAAATACAAATATTACCCAAAACCACAACCAATGTAAATCTCATATGCCTTTAACTAATGCTCAACCCAATCAAAACCTTAGTTTTAAGAAGAATTATGTGCTTAACCAACCAAACCAGACCAATCCTTGATACTGGTCAATATTGTTACTACACAAGGTACCAATTTTAGTTCCATAAAATCAGAATTGGAGTCGATTCAAAAGATGGTGCAAAAATTAAGAATTGAGTTTCTAAACATGCAAAAATGTATGGGTAACATTGGAGGATAAAACACTAATAATATCTTTGGGTTCCAAAGGTACACATACCTTTCAACAGGCCTAGAAACAACCCATAAAAACCACCCAATAGGGCACTGAAAAATGAATATCATGGAAGTAACCCTTCTTAATTGGTGCCTAATTCATAACACGATGCAACATAATGAGCTAAATTGCATAGTTTTGTACACTTCTTTGGAGATATTTTAGAAGGAGATGAACATGCAAGAAGGTTTCATAAATGGTCTTTGATACCTATGATATCCCATTCCTACTAGAGGATGAGAATGAAATAGATGATATCCATGCATTTTAATAGTTCTAGAGGAACAATTGTAATCTAAGGAGCAAGCAACCTGTTACTATTTCAACAACTCTAAATAGTAATGCTACTACTCCTCTATATACCTGGGCTAATAATAATCCACCCCCAAGAGGGATGAGTAATTGTAGAGTCCATAACAACAAAGAAGGGTTGGGTACAACATTGGTGAGGACATAAAGAAGATTAAGGTCAATATCACCCTACATAAACTGACTCAGATCATTGAATAAAGGGAGTTAATCCTCAAAGCTTTGATTGGGAGATCCTCTACATTGAATAAATCTAAAGTACACATGAAAACTTGATGGTATTTAAAGATAAACTTGAACCACTATTTATACTATCCAAATGTTTAAAAAGAATGTGAAAATTGTTTGGTTGACTCAAGTGTCTCAACCAATGTGATGCTGCTAGTTGTATGCAAAAAACTAGAGTTGACCCCAGACAAGTCAAAGAGGGTGTTCCTCCAATTAGACAAGTATTTTATCCCATGTGTTGGAGAATTAACAAATGTGCACATATAAATGGCATTAGAGTCACGCATAAAATAATATATAGATATTTTGGTTTTTGACATTATAAAAGTTTATAGTCTATTTTTGAGCTAAGATTGGTCAAAAAACTGAATGGATACATGGCCACCAAATTTTCACACACGTGGTTTACCTAGAAAGGAGTAGCTAATTAGATTCAGGTGGACAGAGAACCAAAGATGAATTAATTTATTGCTGAGTAGTATGCAAAGATTGATAAGGTTGACTTCACATCTCCATATGTGGATGTATACACATTCACTACCAAGCAAGAGATTCATGAATAAGAATTTTAAGGTCCTCAGTTATGGACTCTCCATTTCAACAGAGCTAGCTCAAAACAAGTTTTTGATGTTAGTGTAACCCTAATAAATGCAAATGGTAAGCAATACTTGGATGCAAATGGTAAGCAATACTTGGATGCCTATAGGGTAAAATTTCCTTGCACCAGCAATAGAGTTGAGTATAGATCTATAATTCTTAGTCTATAATTTTTACTAAAGTATAATGTCAATCAATTATAAATATTTGGTGATTCTGAGTTGGTGGTTAACCAGATAAAAAAGAAGTATTAGTGTAATCTCACCTACTTAAATAAGTATACACATCAAGCATGGGACTTGATTGAGTCCTTTGAAGGATTCAATATTAAAGCCATCCCAAGAGAACAAATTAGATTATAAATTCATTGGAAACTTCAAGTTTCAATTGGGCACCAATCTAAGAATCCAAGATGCAATGATTCCCTATGGAATTGGTTCCTTGTCTTGATGTTCAATTAACACGAACAACTTCTAGGTATTTGAGGATGATCAACATATTGTCCAATTCATGAGTAGTTTTAGGACCTTAAAATCTCAAATAATAGATGAGAAAGATGTGGATCCCATGCATATTAACTAATTGGTAGAAGATGGTGTCCTATAGTTGAAAGAAAATTGCATCCCTCTAGGAATGGTTTCTTTAAAATGAGATTTTGACATAGATCTACACGCTCAAAAGTAGAAGCATTCTAAAATAACTGAGTCTAATTTCATCAAAGAGAATTTGGGCATTGACCAACACCTTTAATATGTGAATACTGGACTAAGCTACACTTAAAGTGAGAAACAAAAATTGAAGGATTTGTTGATAGAGTAAAAATACATGATTGCTTGGACATATAAAGACCGGAAGATCTTTGACCCTAGAGTCATACTCATACCATTTCATTGAATCTAGAACACAAGCATTTTAGGCATAGAAAGAGGACAATCAAACCAATTATGGAACCTCTCATTTAGACAAAGGTACATAAACTATTTGATGTTAGGATTGTCTTTCCAATTAGACATTCGACCTAGGTAGCCAATCTATTACCAGTCAAGAAGAAGAGTGAAGAAATCAGACTCTACATGGACTTCAAAAAATTGAATAACGCATCAAATAAATATAATTACCCTCTATCTTCATTAGATGAGGTTATTCAAATGGTAAGTGGGATCGAGAGGATGTCATTCTTAGATGGATTCTCAATCTACAATCAAGTGCTAGTGGAAGCAAAAAATATGATGAAGATTGTGTTTTCCACCAAGTGGAAAACTTATGCATATAAAAGGTTTTCATTTGTCCTAATCAATGTAAGAGATACTTTTAAGAGAGCCATGGCATTTATTTTATAGGACTCATTTGTAAATATATCATCATATATATGGATCACCTAAAAATATATTCAAATGATAGTGTTGATTATGAAGATCATCTACAAAAGGTGTTCGACATATGTAGAAGGTACGAAGTGTCAATCCAAATAAAAACATATTTGGATTTACTAAAGGAAACTTTTTAGGCCATGTCATCACTAAATATTGGATCTCCATTGATCCAAATCATGTTCAATCCACTCTAAGCTGACACCTTCTAGTAATAAGAAATAATTGACGTCTTTCTTTGGTAAGATCAACTTTGTAAGGAAATTCATTTCAAGTTTTGTAAATATTGTCAAGACGTTGAATACCATGATGAATAAAAACACTAAGATAGAGTGGAAATCAGAGGCTAACATACATTTTCAAGACATCAAGACAACCATTGCTTAAGCTTCAGTTATGATCAAACTAGACTTCAATAAAGATTTATATATTTATTTGTTTACTTCTGAACACATTATAGCTACTATACTTACACAAAAAGTAGATGACAATGAACATCCCATTGCCTTCATGAGTACTAATATAAATGATGTATAATTGAAATAATCTATGATAAAAAAGTAGATATATGCCTTAATCAAAGTTGTGAATAAATTTAGGCATTATATTATGAGAAATAAGACATTCACCATTGTTTCAGACCCAACTATCAAACTCACACTTGGATAAAATGAATTGGGTGAGAGAAGAGGTAAATGAATGGCCAAATTTTAGGAGTTTGTCCTTAAATTAGTTCAAACAAAATGGTAAGAGGCCAGGGGATCATTCAAATAATAACCAAGATTGATCCACACATCAATATTGAACAAATTAATGAGACTCAAGTAACTAGTGGTGAGTGGTACATTCAAATCATCCATTATTTGCTCATTGGAACATGTCCTAATGAGTTAAACAAAGAGCAGATATGAGCCCTCTATCTCAAATCAACTCATTATATAATCAAGAAGGGAGTTCTATAAATAAAGAGTTATGAGGGCATATATTTAAGATGTGTTCAATATAAGAAGATGTAGACATCTTGAATAGCCTACATTAGAAGATAGGAAGTGGGCCTCTCTCATGTAACACAAAAGCTCACAAAATTATGAGGATGGGATACTACTAGCCCATGATCTTCAAGGACACATATAACCATGTCAAGATCTTCCATGACTGCTAGGTATTTGGGAAAAGATAAGTGAATGCTATCATGCCTTTGTAGCTAGTCATTGAAGGATGCCCCTTTGCAAAATGGGGTCTTGATTTTATTGGGGTAATAAACCCAAAATATTTAGTAGGATACAGGTTTTTCCTAATAACCACTAATTACTACACTAGGTGGACAGAAGCTATAGCTACAAATAATTCTAGAGCAATTGATGTCATCAAATTTCTAGAATAAAAGATATTGATCAAGTTAGGCACTCCCATTTCTTTAGTTTGTGACAATGGTCTAGCATTCTAGTTTACTGAATTTATAGAATGGGCTTATGATAATCAAATCACCATCAATTTCTTCTCGAAGTACTATCTATAATGGGATAGAGTTGTTGATTCCACCAATAAAAAATTAATGGATGCCACTAAGAAATCAACACAAGATAAATTAAGAGAATGACATCTTATATTAAAATATGCACTATGGGTAGATAGAACAAGGAATAAATACTCCCTCAAGGAGTCACCTTTTCTACTAGTGTATGTAAAATATCTAATATTACCCATTACTTTAAAAATAGTAACGTACCAATCTATAAAAGATTAAATGGGGGAAGATGAAAGAATACAATCTAGACTACTTGACATAGCCTATATAGAGGACACAAAAACTAAAACATTGCACAACTTTAGTAAACATTAGGATATTATCAAAATATGGTTTGACAAAAGATCCTAGATCAAAGCCTTTAGAATTTCAGACCTAGTGCTTCTATAATATAAAGCACATGAGAAGAAATGAGAGTATTGTAAGTTCACTTCTTTTTAGATTGGACCATAAATTAGATATTAGAGGTCCTAGGTAAGAATGCCTTTTGATTGAAATACCTCCAAGTTAATGAACTCACTTTTCTAGTGAATGGAAAGTTCTTGAAACATTATTTCATGGTTGTTCCAATTGGAAATGCCTCATAATGAATGTAAGTGGATATGTAGATATAGGATTAAAGTAGGTTTTATGCTTTCTATAATAGTTTTATTACTTTCTAAAATAGATTTATTGTTTTTAGAAAAGATTTATCATTTTCCAGGTTATATTTCATGCTTTATATGATTAATTTTTTTGTTTTCTGCATTTACTTTCAATAGATTACTTGTTATGCTTTCTAGATTAGTTTTCTAACACTGTATAATAAACCAACTAATTTTATACATTGAAATTACAAAAGAACTACCAAACACAAGGAGATGATTCAAAAGGATGTACCAATGGTCCTCATAAGAATTTAATATGATAATAATAAAGCTTCTGGGGTCAAGGAATGTGTTGTGACTAAATTAGGTGCTACTTTGAATGAATGATTTTACTGGACCTCTAGAATTTACTATAATATAATCATGCAAATTTTAATTATAATTTATATTTTCAAAGATTAACTACACTATTACATACTAAGACATGGCTGAGAGATAATAATAATATAAATGGATACACACTAATAGGTACATATTGATTGAAATAAGTTTTTTTATACATATACCTAGCCAATGGTGATTCCCAACCCATCTATTTGTGTTTCAAAAATAAACTATATGTATTATCATACAACTTGATAGAATAAGGGTGATTCAATTAATATCTAATAGGGCTATGGATGTTTGGCTAACATTAAAACAAGACTTTGAGTGTAATGCATAGTTTCCTTGAAAAAGGTTTTAACTTGCAAATTCTTTACCAAACACACACTAGCTTCTTTATCCTTGATACTAGCCCTTAAAACCCTATTTATTAATTAGTATAGAAAGCGTACTAATATATATAATCTTCTAGTTATGGATTATCCTATGGTATGACAAGTCACACCTGTGTTTCAAATTTTGTGGCTCGATTCTTCCTATAGGTTCCACTTTCCTACTTTTAGCTTTCTCAATTAGCCCTTTTTAGGCCTATTCCAACTTTAACCACTCAAAATACCTACTACGGGATCCATAACTTTCTATAAACTTTAAAATATATTATAACATCAATAATAGGTAATAACTACCAAATTTTGTAAATTTTCAATGGTTCCATCTTGAGATATTGTCAAAACCCTAATTTAGGGCTTGTTGTAGACTAAGATAACCTGTGAGTAGTCATATTTCGTTTGTGACAAATTGGCAACAAGTCAAGAACCCAAAATAGGTTTGGAAGCTCTATTTACACCTTAATAAAGTGTTCCAAACATCAACATGTGATTATTCAATCACTGTCTAACTCATCCAACACCAATACGCCTTGACTATGTAACCTACAGACTGTGACAAACAAAAGAAATTGCTCAGAATAGGGTCCTTTTCTTTTTTATTTCTGAACAGGGCTTGTCTTCCTTGTATTTATTACAGTCTTAAAACCTTTAAAATATGAAATCAAACATTCTTCATTTGAAAAACTATATTTTATATCAATGTATCCACTTTGCAACTGATTTTGGAGGTAGTTATCTAAGTTGCATGTCATTTAGAAATGTGACAACACCTGAAAATTGACTTTTGAAACATTTATCACCTTGCACCCTTGAAGTTGATTTAATCAGTCTCTCATCACATGTTGATCTTATTCACAATATTATAAAAACATTTTAGACCCCTGCAAGTCCTAGAAACATACTAGAAAATTCAAATTTTTGAATTCAAATTTTGGTGGGAAAATCTTTATTTGAAAATTTAACCCACCAAAATGAAACCTAAGAAAACTTAAGGCCTTATAAGGCCATATAAAGAATTTATAGACCTAATTAAATCAAAACAAGCCAAAATTTCAAAATTTTCCCCTTCAGAGTTATACTCCTGCATCAGAGTGGAATCAGAGGTATCTTTGATAAGGCTATGGACATCTAACTAAAAATAGAGCAATGTCTAGGATTTCCTTACTGTTTGGTTAGAAAATTTGAATTCAAAATTAAACCTTTAGTTTTTTATCTAGGACCTTGTCAAAACTCTCATAACAAGAAGAAATTGAATTTACAAGTTCACACACTCAAAATCAAGGAATGGAAAGGGTTAGTATGTTGCATGAGGAAGTAGGAGTCCTTTTCAAGGTCTAGTTTGTTAATTATTTTATAGGTAGGGATAAATTTTTCTTATGATATATTATTGAGATTTTGGATTATCAAATACTCAAGAATATTTTCTCCACTAAGTCACCATTTGTTGTGCCCTAACACACACACCCCATTTTTTAAATTCAAATGGGGACCCACTATTTTATGAATATCTTTAATCAGGGTTCTCATAGCCTTAGAAATTCATGACATTGGTTTTAGTTTGTATAAATCTAAGGTTTTATTTAAAGACTAAAGTTATATAAATTAGAATTTTTAAAATCAAATCTTGAACGATCATTTTGATTTATTTTAAATCTTGGGGTTTTTATAATTTTCATGATTCGTTTGGATTAATGGAACTAATGTCTTTCGTCTATGTGTTTTTTGTGTTTTATATGATAATAGGATTATTGACAGAGACTTACCAAGAAATCATAGGTCAGGGCTTTTTTTTATTTTATCTAATAACATTATAGGTGGCTTTACTATGTTGCCTAGAGCCTTTATACCTTTGCAAAAGTTTTTAATTCCTCTAAAGTCCTTAAGATTCGACAATTCGATAGATGGTGTTCATACATTACATAAAGCATTTTAGTTTTAAATAAATTTCTAAGTATTCAAAGTCTTTAAATTTTGAGAACAATTGCCACAACATGTTTATGTGAACCCATAACCATGAAAGCTTTAAATTGAAAGTTAAATCATTTAATGGTTTTAAGCTTCTATAGTCTTTGAGCAGTTGATATGTGGCAACTAACCTAAAATCACTGAGTTATTAAAACAAGGATAATGGTCCCAGTGCCCCATAGTCTAATACCTCTAAGCTTCTAAGATCTAAGCAGTTAATAGTTGGCATAATTTCCTTAGCTTGGAGATCTAAAGACTAAAAACCCAAGTTAATGGCCTAATGGTACCATGGATCTGTGCCTTCAGTGCCCTTCAAGGCCTCAAAATTAAGCCATGTTTAAACATCTCATCAATCTAGAGAATTCACAAGGACATACATAATTAAAAAGGATAATAAACCTATGCCTCTAAGCCTACGAGTTATTGCAAGCTCGAGATTGCTCCACATGGCATAATTACATTAACTCATGACCCTAGAACATAAAAAATGAAGTTATACATCTAGAGGCCCGAGTGAGTGAGAAATGAATAAAAGTCAAAACCCATGAAGTGCATAACAAAAGTGCACATAAGGAAAGATCGGCAACAAATAAAAGATGCTGGTAAGCAAGAAAATAAAAACTATTTCAAGAAGGGTGAATAGAAATACAAATTTAACGAAAAATTTCCATATGGAAAATACAAACCTATCAAAGTTGACTGCCATATTTATATTAAAATAGGAATCAAATTAAAAGTCATTAACTGTATTGAAATCACATGAATTAAACATTTAAAGTGCATACTTTGGGATATATATGCAAAATATAATGAAAATCAAGTCACTTCACTATTAATCTACAAGTGAATATTACATTTTCAAGCTTCTCTATGACCAAAAGCCGTAGTTTTCCAAAAAACTTGCGAATAGAATTGATATAATTTGTAAAAGAATTATACAACTTGATTTTGTTGAAATGGCTTCCTCTTCAAAGCAAACACACATTCAAGTTCTTTCTTCTAACTATTGTGTGGGAACTATTGAATACATGGATACATTATATGACAAAAGCATTCTTGAGTTCAAATTCCTACACTACTCAGCACTCTTGAACGCAATCAACTCTGTGGCCCCATATTCTACACATGACTAATTATTCTTAGATGACAAGCAATACATCAATTTCCTGCTACCCATAAAAATCACGAGACTTCATAAGGTAGGGGCAAAACAAGAGGTAATGCCTTGCATTGACATGATTAGGAATTTACTTTTCAATGGTACTTGTTTTGGGGATTGCCTCCACATTAGTAAAGGAAAAAATACAATTGATTATATTTTTGGGAGGGAATTTGAGAGGCATGTCAAAATCTCAGGGCCTGATGTATCATAGAATCAAGTCTCTTCCAATCAATGGCTTAAGCATAATACTGTAGAAAGTAAATTAAAACAATGGTTGTTGAAAGACCAAAGGTTAAATCCCAAGGGGGCCATTTCTTTATAGGACATTATTAAGTTCAAGGTTAGGATTAAGATAGCCATGGCCTTGTTAAATAGATTGTATGTTTTTCATAGCACCACATATGTACAAGTGGAATGGGTCCTTTTGTTTGACATTCTATTGACCTTAGATAAGATAGTTGACCTTGGCAAAGTTAATAGTGTCAAGATAAAGACACAAATGTATAAAGATGAATAAAGGTGAGCTGATGGAAACTTTTACATGATGTCTTATTTACTAGATACAACCTTGGGTATAGTTCATATGATAAATGGAGAATTATGGCAACCATTGACCAAATATGTTGATAATAGACTATGCGAGTATTATTTTTTTATGTTCATCTATATATTCATAATTAAAATTAAAAGGATTTGTGTAGAAGTATATCCTCAAGTGTACTAGGCAATTCATGACACTCAGATGCCTCAATTATTTGAGAACTTGAGGGGAACCATTTAAAAATAGGGGGATTACTGGTATTACCCCAACATGACAATTATCAGGATTGAAGGAACAAGGGCACCTCATTTATTCTTGACTCACCATGTCCCTGACAAAATTGTAGAGTTGGAAATAGCTTACTAGATATATAACAAAATAGATGAGGAACTAGGATGGAAGCATTTGGCCTATTACTTTAAAACTCCTATAAGTATTGGACAACTCCAATACATGGTAAGATCTTACTTTAATCAAGTAGGGAAGGTGATAACTCGATATAATTTTGATGATGCCTAGTTCAGAGAATGGGACCCCAAAAGGAAAATCAAGAATTATCTCCAAACCCTAAGGGAGAAGAAGGTGAACCTTACATATGGTCTCTATGGGTATGAACATGATGTAATTTTTCTAAGTACATTTGATGATTTGGAGTATGAAAATTCATGAAGAATGAATAAGTGTCCATGATGGTTACCCAAGCCATCTAATATAATCTAGAAACTATAAGAGGGTAGGCCAATGAAATGGTGGAACAATCCTAGAAGGCATGGAACCACCAATGCCCCCAAGATTGAAACCAAAAGATTCAATAGGCCCAAGCTAACCCCCCTCTCATACAACAAAGCAGATGGATCCACAAGAGTGGGAGTCTAGTAGATAAAGGGAGGAAAACCTCTAGATCAAAAAAGAGATACTTAGAGGTCTCTATGGTCCTTGGCCAGCTTCTATTCATCTATTTACCACTACCACACCTTTGGGCACAGTCACTATAGTGGAGGGAAATCCATCTCCACAGGACAAGCAAAAGAGTGCATTCTTTATGATACCTCTACCACCTCTCACAACAATTACACAAGTGAGTCTTCTAGAGTTCCTGTAATCTTCTTTCTCATATCTTCCATCCACTCCTCCATTCCCTCAACTAGGGACATCTTCATCCACTCCTTCCACTATTGTTGTTCTACCTTGCCACAATAGTAATTCCTACTACTGTGGATACTTCAATTATTTCATCATCTTGATCACCTACTGTTTCTACCATAGCCACTTACATGAGGAGATCCAAAATCCTTCCAACCTCCTCCACAAATCAACAACTAAAGGAAAGACCATATTTTGTTCTAACTACTATTGAATAATCCCCTAATGAAGAGTAAGCAAAGGAAGAAGAACTTGGATTTGTGATATCCTTGGTGGACTATGCCACAAAGGAGGAGGAATAAAATACATAAATAATGATGAAAACATAACAAAGGGTAAGTGAAGAGGAGGCCCAATTTGAATAGGATGAAGACATTGAGTTGGAGAGGTCTAAATATCTAAGCTTAAGAGGCCTACAAGAATGAAAAACAATAGTTGGTGCTCTAAACCAACAAGTCCTCATAATGGAGCAAAGTGAAAAGATAAATGAGGTAGTATCTTCTTTGTTTTTTTCTATCTCTATTATATAAACTTCACTTGTGTATTTTCCCCCAGTTATTCCCAGTATTTCATTGTTTGGTATAGTTCATTCTTATATTCTTTCAACCTCTACACAAATAAAGATTCCTAAGAAGACAATCCATTTCGAAGATTTATTTACTATTTCAATTTTTGATACTAGAATGCCACTAGTCCCTAGGAAACCTTTAGCCCAAATAGAGCTACCAATACCAGATCCTTATCAATACAGTTATCCAATTTGATACTTATGAAGACCCCTAGCTTAACTAAATTTATACCTGAGATTGATCCATAGATGGAGCCCTCACTATGGTAGAGGATTATTTACCCCCATTGTAGTTCCCAATTTAAATAATACCTTTATTAACTCCTTCAACATTGCATCCTGCATTAATAAATCCTTATATTATACCTTCACCCTCTACCGATTAATACTCGAGTCCACCAGGAGAAGGGGAACTTATTATTCCTGAATGGGTTAGAGAAATGTAGGGAAAGAAGGATGAGAGATAGAATTTGGTTGTCACTCAATTTCCAATAGTCTCCAATAGATTTTATAGGAAGAGTGGTACAAAACAAAGGGTGATGAAGAAAAAGGAAATAAATATTGATACAAGGGAAGAAGTTGAATTTGAATAGAGAGAAAATATATTTCCCTTTAATTAAGAAAGTTAAAAAGAGTTCTTTGTGATCCTAATGAGTCTATAAAAGAGTTATATAGATTTGTGAATTCTACTAGGAAAGTAATGAAATAAATGTATAAAATTAAGGAGGAAGCACAATAGAGGATATTGGAGATAAAAATTATACGTGCTCTTTGTGAAAATTTTGATAGTGTGCAAAGTGAAACCACTAGATTATATGACATTTTGGATAGCATTCAAGTTTCTAGAGGTAAAATCCAATCAGAAAGAAATAAAGCACTCAAGTTGTGGCACTAATTCAAGGAATATGAGAAGAGACTTACCTTTTTGATTCAACTTTTTAAGATCAATGCTTTCAACCATCTCAACTTGTTATCCGATCAAGATGTATCATGGGCCTTAAACTATATAATTACAAAAATGGATGTTGCTCTCACATGGCATAATCAAATGAAGGCTCTGTTAGCACATCTTTTGAACTATGAGAATGAGGAATTAGAAATTTTGAATGACATCAGGGTCATTGATGTGATCACCTCTATAGGGGAGTTGGTCAACATGCCAAATTTTAAGACCATCCTTAAAGCAACAACAAATAGATTTAAGGAGGAGGTCAAGGGAACAATATATAAAATGAACAATGAGATTTTTCAACTAATCAATTTTACTATTGAACAGGTGACAAAGCCTGAAAATCTTGTAGTAGAGTTTAAAAGCTCAGAGGTAGAGAACATGAAGTTGATGGCTAAGGCCATCAAAATATTCAAACCTACCTTGCTCAATTTTGATCTTGTCAACAAAGAGTTTGAATCTGCCCATGCATTATTTGAAAAATTCAAGGCTAAGGATGCAACTTTAGGATCAATGCCTAGCACATCCAAATGTAAGTGTAGAAATGTTATCACAAACTCTTTAATTTATCAAATATATAGTCATGCATACTCCAGGTGGACTAGTCTTGATCCCTCAAGGATCTATAATGACCACTTCAATTTCAACAATTGTCACTCCACCAACTCTTTTTTCTATTAGTGCCACATCAACACCCCCTAGTTATACATATATATTTTCATGTTCTATTTAAGATGGAATGATTAGTTCCTAATTTATCTAGTAGGTATATATTATATTTTAGATGAAAGAACTCTATTTTGGGTAATCATTATTGTACATACATACTTTACATGAGATTAACATACAATGCTATTTTTGGACATGTATTTTTAAACTTCACCTGAAAGATGAGGCCTTCCGCATCTCAAGCTTATTTATACTTGTATCCTCCTAGTCCCAAAGGGTGGAAAATTTTGGCTATTAAAATTGATAGAAAATTCTGACGAAAGTTTTGCAATTGATCTTGATGTGCAAATCTTGATTCTTCTCCAAACTTGTGGAGTGTGTAAAACGTTCTATCATTTCAATTCTTTAGTATCTTGGTTGTGCATGGGTTATCTTTTTTAATATATATTTATTCATATTGAGCTATTTATGATCTGAATGTATTTAGTATATCAATCATAATCCCCCTTGTAGATGTGCTATTGTAATCTTACAAACATGGAAAATTTTTATTTTATTTTCTTGAGTTTAGTTTATTATGGTTCCCTTTGAATCCTAACTGTGTTTGATTGTTAATATGCTACAACAACCTGTAGTAGACATTCGTCCTTAATTCCTTGTCTAACCTCTAGTTAATGTGCTGGCATAGAAAAATTTCATCTAGTGTGGTCCACAAGCCTCCTTTTATGCACTACTTTTCCCTCTTTTTTGAATTTTTGTTGGTCCTACGCACCTTAAGTTGGATCCATAATCAGTCTAATAATTTTAAATAGATTCATATTCATCCATAGTTGACCCATTTGTGATAAACAAATTGCTTCGCTCGTTGTTATTCCACTAACAGGTTGTTTACAAAACTTAATACCTCAAAACTCATTTATTTGAGTGAATTTCATTTATAAATATTGAAACCTTAGAGGCTACCTTGTAAAATTTTATAGGGTATGCAGAAAACCCACATCAATAGTTTCCCACCAATCTTTCTTTCTCACTACCAACATCCCAAACATATGGTATCTTTGGAGATTTCTCTCTCAACAAGATATTCGAATATGGAGAAAAATGTTTCCTAAATAACATATCTTTCAATGATGGATCCTTCTAAATGTACTAATAGCTTGAAAAATACTATTAAGCTCTTCATGTGCCTCTCCATCCTAAACATCCATCATGCATTTGCTAAACTTTTCATTTCAATATCATTAACCAATTGCACTAATAAATAGATTTGAGGGTCCAAGAAAGATATATATGAAGTTTTTTTAATGTTAATTACAAACTACATCTACACAATTGATTTTATCTTGCTCAATTCTTCCTTTGAATATCTATTTTAAAGATAACCAACTATTTTACAAATAATGTTAGGAATGCAAGTTACTCTAATATTTCTTATAAAATTTATTAAGTTCTTGTATTTGAAAGAAAAAATTATATTACTTCATTTTTTTGAGATTTAATATAATACACTTAGTAAATCCGATTAAAGAATACAATACTCTAGGTGGACCAGTCTTGATCCCTCAAGGATGTATAACGACCACTTCAATTTCAACAATTGTCACTCCACCAACTCTTTTTTCTATTAGTGCCACATCAACACCCCCTAGTTATACATATATATATTTTCATGTTCTATTTAAGATGGAATGATTAGTTCCTAATTTATTTAGTAGGTATATATTATATTTTAGATGAAAGAACTCTATTTTGAGTAATCATTATTGTACATACATACTTTACATGAGATTAACATACAATGCTATTTTTGGACATGTATTTTTAAACTTCACCTGAAAGATGAGGCCTTCCCCATCCCAAGCTTATTTATACTTGTATCCTCCTAGTCCCAAAGGGAGGAGAATTTTGGCTATTAAAATTAATAAGAAATTTTGACGAAAGTTTTGCAATTGATCTTGATGTGCAAATCTTGATTCTTCTCCAAACTTGTGGAGTGTGTAAAAAGTTCTATCATTTCAATTTTTTAGTATCTTGGTTGTGCATGGGTTATCTTTTTTAATATATATTTATTCATATTGAGTTATTTATGATCTGGATGTATTTAGTATATCAATCATAATCCCCCTTGTAGATGTGCTATTGTAATCTTACAAACATGGAAAAAATTAATTTTATTTTCTTGAGTTTAGTTTATTATGGTTCCCTTTGACTCCTAACTATGTTTGATTGTTAATATGCTACAACAACCTGTAGCAGACATTAGTCCTTAATTCCTTGTCTAACCTCTAGTTAATGTGCTGGCATAGAAAAATTTCATCTAGTGTGGTCCACAAGCCTCCTTTTATGCACTACTTTTCCCTCTTTTTTGAATTTTTGTTGGTCCTACGCACCTTAAGTTGGATCCATAATCAGTCCAATAATTTTAAATAGATTTATATTCATCCATAGCTGACCCATTTGTGATAAACAAATTGCTTCGCTCATTGTTATTCCACTAACAGGTTGTTTACAAAACTTAATACCTCAAAACTCATGCCTTTGAGTGAATTTCATTTATAAATACTGAAACCTTAGAGGCTACCTTGTAAAATTTTATAGGGTATGCATAAAACCCACATCAATAGTTTCCCACCAATCTTTCTTTCTCACTACCAACATCCCAAACATATGGTATCTTTGGAGATTTCTCTCTCAACAAGATATTCTAATATGTAGAAAAATGTTTCCTAAATAACATGTCTTTCAACCATGGATCCTTCTAAATGTATTGATTGCTTGAAAAATACTATTAAGCTTTTCATGTGCCTCTCTATCCTAAACATCCATTATGCATTTGCTAAACTTTTCATTTCAATATCATCAACCAAATGCACTAATAAATAGATTTGAGGGTCCATGAAAGATATATTGGAATTTTTTTTTATATTAATTACAAACTACATCTACACAATTGATTTTCTCTTGCTCAATTCTTCCTTTGAATATCTATTTTAAAGATAACCAACTATTTTACAAATAATGTTAGGAATGCAAGTTACTCTAATATTTCTTATAAAATTTATTAAGTTCTTGTATTTGAAAGAAAAAATTATTTACTTCATTTTTTTGAGATTTAATATAATACCCTTAGTAAATCCGATTAAAGAATACAAAATGTCCTCATTAATACTAAGGTAAATATATTCTACATAAATAAAAAAGTTAAATGTAAAGTTAGTAAATTACATCTTTAATGTAAAGGGAAAAAAATCATTAAATTAAAATTTATATTTTCATCAAATTTTTTTTATGCCAATTAAATGTACAATTTTTCTTTCTTTGAGTAAAATTAACCACTTCTAAAATACCTAAACATTGAACTACTATATTACTAATACAATCTATAATAATTTCTAATGTTTTTAATTACTAAATATTATTTATAGATTAAAAAAATATAAATTATTATTCATACTTAAATTAAACTTCAAATTATAATTCTCTTAAAGAAATACAAATAATTTAAATTAATAAAATAAAAAATTACTCTAAAAATTATAGTATAAATAAAACTATCTTGATAGTTTTAATAGATCATCATCTATCTTGAAAATATATTAAAAAACTAAATAACTGCTATGGATGAATATAAATCTATTTAAAATTATTGATACCTTTCACACTTCTTATAAATAACTAAATTGGAACTTAACACTCGCTTTTATGATTTTGGATTATTATTATATTATTTGGTGTAAAATTTGTTATCATTATTTTTTAATTTTTTTTTATAAAAATCAAATTGATTTTTTAAAAATTAAGATGAAATTTTATTACATTTCAACAAATATGTAAAATAATAAATTAATTTTATGGAACAAGGAAAAAATGCTTTGCTAGGATTTTGGTATGGCTCCATTACAATGCTTACCTTACCTTGCCCAGGTATTATACTGTCGATCCTTTAGAATCCAGGTATGATAGTTTGCATTAAATCTTGAGATGACCTAGCCTTTCTACCCTTTGGGTGGTGGCCTTTATTTATGGCCTCACACTCCCCATTTGCATTTGTTGATGTAACAACTGCTGGAGGATTGAGCCATGGCACCCAAACGAGCAAGGAAATTCTTCCCAAAAGTTTACATTGAGGTAATGAAGCCTTCCCTCTTGTTTCCTCTCTTGATGCTATTATAGCTGCTCCTAAATTTGATAAGGCATGCAACCTTCTTGCTTGATGTTCTTTGATTGCTTATTTTGTGGGTAGAGTCCCCCCTAAGAGCCTCATCAAACTATGGCTTCATAACCACTAGGCTGGTGTGAAACTGGAGGGTATTCAAAATATTACTCAGGGCTTTTTCCTTTTTCACTTTAGTGATCTTGAACATTGAAAGAGATTTTTGAGCCATGACCCATGGTTCATTAGAAACTCTCTGGGTGTCTTCTCCCAATGGGTGGCTGATTTTCAAGTCTCTAAGCAAGCTAAGCTCAAAGCGCTGATATGGGTGAAATTTCATAGACTCCCCCTTCCCCTTTGGGGTTTCATTGACCAGCTAGCCCTTATGCTTGACAAGGTTATCTGTCATGAACAAACTAAGTTTTTCTCAGCACAATCACAAAAGAGAATCTACGTGGAGGTTGACCTAGCAAAGGACCTCAATGACTCCATTGAGATTCAAATAGGGCTTAATAGATTCACCCAAAAGGTTCATTACATTAACTTACCCAATAACTAATTTTGGTGTCAATCCCCTAACCATATGATTTAGGAGTGTCCTCTTATTGTCCCCCCTCCAGAGTTCTATGATAAAGTGCCTTTGGCTCAGCCAACCCCCCAACCCAAGTCTTCAACCACTTCCGCTGATGGATGGATGGTGGTCACCAAAAAAATGGCTCATAATAATAGAAAGAATATTACCAAGGCACAAATGTCCATTTACAAACTAGTGAGTATTTCAAACCCCTCAGCCATACATTCAGCCACTACCACTGCCCTGCAGTCTGTCAACCTCTCTTCTTTAGAGCAACCCCCATTAACCACTACCACTTTCCTCATATTGTTTGGAAAGCAATCCGCCTTATTTCACAAATGAGAGCATGAAGCTTCATACCAAGAGTATGTGCTTGCCTCCAAGGATCTAGACAATAACCCTTTTAGTATCGCTCTCTAAGTTAAATCTGCCATGTGGAAGCATAAGCTTAAGCTCGAGGAGAATTACTAGGCAAGAGGGGCACAAATTAGAGCTCGACTCCATTGGCTGAAGGTTGGTGACAAAGTTTTCAATAAGTTTTCACATTTTTACATGCTACAAAAACCTCTGATAAGATTAAAAACATAAAAGCAAGGTCAAAAATTCTTACTAGACTCCCTGATATCTTAGCAACTTTTGTTGAGCATTATAAGAATGTGTTTACATCACAACTCAATTCCCCTGCTAGGGAAGAAACCTTGCTCAAGTGCCTACTAACCATGCCGTGCAAACTCTTTGATGCTCACTGTGTGGCTTGTGACCACCTTCTTGACATCAATGATCTTAAGGAAGTTGTCTTCTCCATGGCTTCTCATAAAGCCCTAGGAGTAGATGGTTTCCCATGTGAGTTCTATCAAACCTTTTGGGATATTGTTAGCCTAGATCTACACAAAGTCTATCTTGAAGCCATGAAGAGGGGGTCACTTGGACCTGCCATCAATAAAGGAAATATTAAATTTATCCCCAAAGAAGGAGATCTTTAGCTTATCACCAGCTGGAGGACGATCACCCTGTTGAATGTTTCCTACAAGATCATTGCCAAAGCACTTGCTTTCAAGATGAGACATCTTCTTCCCCTGATCATTAGAAGTGAGTAGACAGGGTTCATCAAGAACCGTTTCATCCTGGATAACATCATTTCAGTTTGGGAAGGCATGGGATGGGCTTGGGCCTCTAACCAAAAAACTTTATTCATTAAGATTGATTTTGAGAAAGCATATGAAAAAATTGAGTGGCCTTTTATTCTTGCTATTCTTCAAGTTATTGGCTTTGGCTCCCAATTTGTTCAATATGTTCGAATGCTATTCAAAGATGTTGGGACTTGCCTCACCATTAATGGATTTATTCTCACTGGTTTGAACTTCAACGCTCTATCAGACAAGGATGCCCACTTGCTTCAACGCTTTATGTTATTACTATAGAAGGTTTCAGCTATCTTTTAGTAGATTTTACCTCTAGGCATTTAATCAAAGGGATCACCTTGCCCAATACCTTGCAATAGTTGGTTAATGGGCATTTTGTGGATGATTCTTTTTTGACACTTCTGGAGGAAGAAGCCTCAATGTAGGACACTTTTCTTTGCCTGGACACCTACTTAGATTTGGGTTCTTCCATTCAATGGAGGAAGACTCGATGCTACAGACAATCCATATCCCCTAGACTGAGCTAGCTTGCCGATTACCGCTGGAGTTGGATTGCCCATGCTGAGCAATTCAAGTTTTTAGGCATTCCCTTTGCCTTTCAATTTTCCCCAGCTAAGCTTTGGTCTTATATCATTCAAAGGGTGGAGAAGAAGATTACCTATTGGGTTACTAAACCACTATCCATGGTGGCCAAGTTCCAAATATGTTTCAAGGTCCTGTCAACCACCCATGTTTACTATTATGCATGCTGGGCTCTGTCTAAAGTAGCCTATCACAGACTGGAAAAACTTCTTTAGGATTTCTTATGGGCCAATGTTGATGGGAAGAATGGTTTTTATCAGGTGGCCTGGGATTTGTGTTGCAGACCTAGAGAAGCTGGGGGGCTTGGTCTCATTGATGTTAGGATTTAAGGGTTTGCTCTCACTGCAAAATGGGTTATTCATTGTCTCGAAGGGAACGAGGCCTAAAAAATCCTAGTCAGGCATTGTATTACCCATGGGGTTCCTCTTGGGAGACAAGCCTGGAAAGGGCTAAAATTCTAGACAATTGTTATGCCGATCAATGTGAAAATTCAGGGCACTTTTATTGTTAGAAGCATTTGAAAAGCTTTGGAGTTGCTCAAACCCTCATTGGTTTGGAAAGGGGAGGAATTTAGGATAGGTCTTTCTATCAATTTAGAATCCCTTTGGTGGTCTCATTCAATCAATTTTCATAATGTCCCCTTTGCCCAGGTTCCCTGGATTAAGAGCCTTCGACTCTTCAAACGAGGGATCAAAACCATTAGGGACTTGTTTTGTCATCAGATCAGGGATTGGATTCCCTAGGACTAGCTTAAAAGGAAATTCAATTTTCTTAACAGTGGTGCTGAGTCCATTAAGGAAATTTAGGGAGCCATTCCAGATTCTTTAATCCACAAAATTGTCAATTCCACTAGAACTCCATGGTGGAGGGACTGGAATTGGCTTACGACCACCCCTTTCAAACTACACTCCTAGTTTGGGTTATCAAATACTAATTCCTAAAGAGGCTCACTTGGAAAAATTGAACAAGGTCTAGAATATGAAGTCTCACCATGCTGTGTGGGCTAGAAGATTTGTCAAGCTATGGAACATGCTCATTGAACCTAAAAGAGCTCATTTTTTTTTGGTGTTTGCTTTACCATGGGCTCCTCATGGGAGAGCGGCTCAAGCATCTTGGGGTTGTCAATCCCTTGTGCCCAACATGTGAGCAACCTGAGTCGATTAAGCATGTGTTTTGGTTTTGCCCGTATGCCCAGTCTGCTTGGAAGTAGATTCATTCGTTGTTCTAACCCTTTCATCCTGAGCCTTTCACTTGGAAAATTGCTCTCCTAGGGGACTCGGCCCTTTTGCCTTCAAAATGCAACAAGTTTTGGCTTATTCTTCATGTTGATATTCAATTTTGTATTTGGAAAGACATAAATAATGCTATCTTTAACAAGCAACATTTAGATAGAAATTTCTCTATTGCTAATAAAGTTAATGTTCTCTCTAATTTGTCTTTTTAGCGTCTTGACTAGACTGATAAAGCCCAATGGGAGTTGTCCCATCTTTAGTCACTGATGGAGTATTGGGCGGGTGTCCCTTGTGCCATTAGTCGGGTGCATCCCTCCCCTACTTCTCATCGTGGTTTGGCTTCAATGTCTGGTCACAGCTCGAGGAGACGACAGTCCAGAGGATGAAGAGGGCACTCCTTGTCCACACGTGGTCCCAGAAGGTCTCAGTCGAGGAGAAGGTTACACCATGGTGCTAGCTTGAAAATTCGTCATCATCAGGGTGGCTGGGGACCTAAAACTCAGCCGCAGACGGGTGGTGTGGGGGATCCCCCTCCTACCAAAGACCAACATGATGGATGGGACACTTCGTTTCCTCCGCTAGACAAGTTTTCAAGGCTGGGTTTGGCCATTTCTTTGTGGAGGTCTATTGAAGAATTAAGGAATGATACTAAAGATAATATTGGTGGTTGGGAGCCTTTTAATGACTCTGAGGATCCCCCTGCTAATGCGGGATGGGGAGGAAACCCTGATAGCCCCCCGCCTCCACCTCCCTCCACCTCTATGTTCGTGGCAGCAATTTACATGTCTTTTCTTTGCATTTTTTCGATTGACAACGTTTATTAGCTTTGTTCGTACTTTTCCCATAGTTGTTAGACACGGTTTGACTTGTGAATGTGACTTCTCCACCCTCTTTTTTATATAATTAATTATATTTTTTAATAATTTAATATAAACACTTTTCAATCAATAAATAAATAAAAATAAATTGTTATATAACTATTCAATTATTTATATTTATATTATAAAATTTACAACAATTTAATAAGAAGTAAGAAATCATGAAATATTTTTATAATAAATACCCAATGTACCATTCTACCAAACCTTTAACAACTTAAACTTTAAAAATTACAAATTGAATAATAATTGATCTAACGATTTCCGAAAAGAAATTCTAAGTGTCACTTCATTTTTTATGGTTTCCAAAAGCTCTGTTTATCATGTTGAATTTGGAAAGACGTTGCCATCTGAGTGGACGTAAAGTAAAGTATTTCCTTTCAACCTCTTCTTTTCCTTCTATATCATCTAATAAAATACCCCCACACCTGCATAAGAGAACTTCACTTTTCCTCTATAGCCATTCATGAGATGATTTAAAGCCAACAAAATAAAAAAATACAAATACTTCATGCTGGGTTGTCTTTCATGAAATATAAAATATGAATAGAGTTTTCAATAGATCAGCTGAACAATATACTCTCTGTGTGATAAGATTGCTACAAACCTTAGCACTTGGGATACACTAATACCATCCACCATGCTCAATGCTCATGAATGGAAGTTCAAGAGGACGAGATTGTATCACAATGTAGCTTGTGAGGGGCAGAGTGAATGTAGACACCAATCTGATCAATGGCTGTACCTGCATGTCCATAGAAACCAACAATCTTTGATCCCAAGGGAGAAGCAAATGGTGTACCCACAAGGCTCCCAAAGGGCCCAATAGTCCTCGCTATTCCACTCTTGCTGTTCACCACTTTGAACTCTATGGCATTCACTGTTTGACAGGGGCATGGTAGGACTCCATCCCCATAATAGCCTTTGATCTGCCCTATGTACTCTTCCTCGTAGTTCAAGTTCATCTGCAACATCGCCCACCCTTATTACATAATCTGAAATGAGCTAATCCAAATATTGTAGAATAAGAAGAGCAGAATAATACTTACTATGACCAGCTCTCCATCAGAGCTACCGTGTGGCTGTGACCAGTGGAGAGTGGTACCAATCACATATCGTGTTTGCAAAGAATAAATGGCCTTTCCATGTCTGATATGAACTGCAGATATAGCTGAAGCAGTGCCATCATAAAATGCTGTACCTCCTGATCCACCCCAGGGCCCTGATGTTGATAATGTCACCTATTCATGCAACAAGAAATATGTAATGATATTTTGAGATTTAGTTGCATAGTTTCGAGTCAACTTACGTTCACTTATATTTTATGGGTAATTATTTATCCATTTCTTATGAGCATGAATGATAATGCTGTAATAAAACTGATCTTAACCAGCCCTCATTAATTGATGGGATACACACTCTCAATTAATCATATAAATCTATAATACAGAATATTAAATATTAAAAAAATTGATTGATTGCCTAATTAAAATCAACCAATTTGTAAGTGCTATGTTAAACTTAGCCCTACCATAAAAATGAAAATAGATTCAAAAAAAAAAAATTGCATAACAAATATAATGCATCAATTGATTTGAAGTCAATGATTTAAATGGCAAACATTAATGCTACCTTGAAGTAAAACATATTGGATTCTATTCTACAGGCATGTTATGGTTAGACATATATTTCTATACAGCTGATAAGATTAAGAGTAATGGAGTTGACTTACAGTAGAAGGATCAAGCGCAGGGTGCAGTGGACAAACACATTCATGGGTTTCGTTAGATTGGAGCGAGGCCTTCTCTTGGCAAACAACAGCTCCACTCTGCAGAGGAAGATAAAAATCAAACTAAATATATTTTTAATAACAGTCAATGAGGGAAAAGGGGCCTCACCAAGAAGAAGACGAAAAAAAAAAAAAAACCTAAGGCGAGTCCGACCAAATTACAAAACAAATGTTTTATGTTAGATTAATAATGCAGTAATTGGCTTACGGAATAAGGCGATTCCAGAAACAGAAATAGTATAAGAAGAAGCAGCATTTTGCTCCTAAAACAGCACTCCATTATTCTCTGGTTTGGATGGTAGTGCATTCCTTCTTGTGGTTTTATAGCAGTCTGAGAAGGTCACTAAGCATTAAAAGAAGAGAATAAAAACAAATCTAAACAAAGGTAAAGGTTTTGAAAACACAGCTCCATTGTCTAGATTTGGCACGACTTTTATGACCAGCCAGCCATTTTTTTAAGGTGGTTTTGCGTTTGTCTTTTCCCATGGAAAGAACGGCTGTGCAAGAGCGGCCACCGCCTTGCTTTTGATATATTTATTTATATATATATATTTATATATTTATTGATATATGAACAGAAAATGTGCAATGTGCATGATAGGATCAAGAGTAAGTTTATATATTATCGAATATATATGTTGAGAGTATAAGGTGATTTTATAAGTTATAAATTATGTTTTTAAATTGTAAATAAGATATAAAATCGTGGACTTTAAAATTAATTATATATTAAATATTTAGACAAATAATAATATATTGTGTATTTATTTATTGAAAAATTAGATAAATAAATATGATGTAACAATTACTTTATAATTAGAAAGATACATAGATGATATTTTTAAGTTATAGATTTATTATAAATTATTATCATTATTTTTAGAAAAATATATTAATAAGATGGGAGGCGAAGCTCCCAGTGAAAGATTACATGGGTAACGAGAAACATGACAAGGGGCTTACAGAGTAACAATGCCTCTAGCTCATGTTATCGCTGTTAGTATCCATATACACAACACAAAGAACTTGCTCTCAAACTTGTCTAAATCTCTCTGCTTCATTTGTCATACCATTGTACCATCGAACCCCAAGGTCTCTTATGGAGCTAGTCTTAGCCAAATAATCAGCCACACAGTTTAAGGCTCTACCAACATATATTAGGATCACATCATCCATTTCCTTCCACATCTATTTATTTTGGCTCACAAAAACTTTTAATTTCCATGCCTCCAAGGCACAATTTCACATACAATCCAAAGATCCAATCAAGATTTGAGAGTTAGATTCAATAATTATCTTTCAGTATCCTTGTTTAACAGTCCAAATCAAGGCCGATCTTATAGCTAAATCTTTTGCCTCTTTGTTGGTGGCCCTGCCTACACCTTACAATTCCCAGTACATGACAGTTCATGATTTCTGTAGACAACCCCAAGTCTAGCATTGCTTGGGTTACCCTTTGAGGCACCATCACTATTAATTTTTATCCATCATTCTGGGGGTGCTTTCCAACATGCCTTGTCCTGCCCTTATGGTCCAGTCAAGTCCTCCATTTTACTTGAGTCATCTTACAAGTCTGCTTTAAACTGTAGAGCAACAATTTCCACAACCTTGCTCCAAATGAGCTACCAAACTCTATCCATAGAAGATGAGACTTCTCTAAAAATTCTGTTATTTCTCTCAAGCTATACGTTCCACCAAATAAAATTTAATATGAGCTTCCACCCAGTGTGGAGAGCATCAGATTTGAATTTGCTTCTCCTCAATCTTTCCCAAATATTAATCCGGTTCAAATCTCATCACCTCTAATTTTATGAGATGAGAACCTTCTCTTCCATATCTGACGACTGAAGGAGCAACCAAACATCAAATGGTCAACGGTTTCCTCTCTTTTGTGGCATATAATACATTGAAAAGGGCCAATGAAACCTCTATGTCTAAGGTTGTCAAAGGTGAGAATTCTATTGTGCATAAATTGCTAGGCAAAGAAGTTTACTTTCGGCCATCCCTTGGGCTGCCAAATCTTTCTCCAATCCTCCACAAGAAATGCAAGAGGAGGATCAGAAAGGAGCTTGTCATATCCATCCTTTATGGTATAGCCACCAAGTTTCCCTTGGACACAAGCAAGTTGGTCTTCCTCATTTCCACTAGCAATAAAATGTTCTGCCAAGATGTTAGTCAGAGTTGGTGTCCACTTCAGAGGGATTGAAATTGGCCACTTATTCAACTTATTTAGCTATTTAAACTTATATTATCTCATATTGCTGCTGTAGAGATACTTTTCAACCTTGGTCCAACCCCTAATTTCCATGGTTGTTTTGTTGGGCTGCAGTTTAGGAAATTCTAGAATTAGAGGAGGATATTGGTTTCAAGAGAGTGTCAAAAAATAGTCTTTATCTTTGGTTCTAACTTTCCAAAATAGATTATCTTTCACAACTTGAGATCCTAACTTTAGAGCCTTCCCAACTAAATAACCATTGCCTCTTAGAGAGAAGTGGCTCGGTTCATGCAGAACATCATATCCCAAGTATTTGGTGGTAAGGACCCAACTAAATAGAGAGGTAGGTTGTGAGATCCATCTCCAATAGAATTTTCCAATCAATTCTTGGTTGTTGATCTCGTATCATCTCAGACCAAACCACTTGCCCCCCCATCCCCCCGCCCACCTTCCCATTGGGTTGGGTGACTTTATCCCAACCAAATAAGGCCCATTTCCTCTCTTCTTTTGCTCCACCCCAAAGGAACTTTCTAGCCATTTTGTCTAGTTCCTTCCAAATGGTGATAAGGATAACTAGGATGGAGAATTTGTATATTGGCATGCCTTGTATGACAGATTATAGAAAAGTTAAATGGCCCCTAAAGCTTAACCATCTATGTGTCCATTGACCAATACTTTCTCTTATTCGGTCAAGAAGAGTCTTCTAAGTATCAATTTTTATCTTTTTAAAATGTAGCAGAATACCAAGATAAACCACATGAAGAACACTCTTTATGAAACCCAAAATATATACGATTCTATTCTAAAGCCTCTGATCAAGAGTGAAAAAAATAATCTTGGATTTGTTATTATTGATAACTTGATCTGTGGCCTGAGGTAAACATCAATAGTACTCTTGATCATGTGGGATTCACTACAACTGGCAATTCCCATCAATCCAGTGTCATCCACAAACTGTAAATGAGATAAAATTTCCTCGCCCACCTTGATTCTTGTTAGTAAACATTGTTGTCTCCGACTTGAGATGAATCTCCCCAAGCCTTTTGCTAAAATGTGAAAAGGGTAATGGAAGCAAGGATCACCCTAGTGAATACCATGAGTGGTGCCAAAAGGTTTTGAGGGAAGGCCATTAATTAGCATTGAAAAGGAAAAAGAAGAAACATAGCTCATAATCAATTCTATCCACTCTTGAGAGAAACCAAAGGCTTCCAACATTTTTTGACAAGAAGCACAAATCAACCTTGTCATAAGCTTCTAACATGTCCAATTTGATAAACATACCCCTATTTCCAGATTATTTCATAGAGTGAATTGCCTCATGGTCTAATATCACAACATCTAAAATTTGTTGACCCTCAACAAAGCCCCTTGTTAAGGAGAGATAATATTGTGTAGCAGAGGTTTCAGTCATTCAGCCATGATTGAAGAGATGATTTTGTAGATATCATTGTAGAGGGCAATAAGTCTAAAATTTGATAAACACACTCCCTCCTCTTCTTTCATAATTAAGTCAATGAAAGTATGATTCAAAGCTTTCAGTATTACGCTGATGGAAACTTTTACATGATGTCTTATTTACTAGATATAGCCTTGGGTATAGTTCATAGGATAAATGGAGAATTATGGCAACCATTGACCAAATATGTTGATAAGAGAATATGTGAGTATTATTCCTTTATGTTCATCTATAGATTCATAATTAAAATTAAAAGGATTTGGGTAGAAGTATATCCTCAAGTGTACTAGGCAATTCATGACACTCAGATGCCTCAATTATCTGAGAACTTGAGGGGAACCATTTAAAAATGGGGGGATTATTGGTATTACCCCAACATGACAATTATTAGGATTGAAGAAACAAGGGCACCTCATTTATTATTGCCTCGCCATGTCGCTGACAAAATTGTAGAGTTAGAAATAGCTTACTAGATATATAACAACATAGATGAGGAACTAGGATGGAAGCATTTGGCCTATTACTTAAAAACTCCTCTAAGTATTAGATAACTCCAATACGTTGTAAGATCTTACTTTAATCAAGTAGGGAAGGTGATAACTCAATATAATTTTGATGATGCCTAGTTCAGAGAATGGGACCCCAAAAGGAAAATCAAGAATTATCTCCAAACCCTAAGGGAGAAGAAGGTGAACCTTACATATGGTATCTATGGGTATGAACATGATGTAATTTTTCTAAGTACATTTGATGATTTGGAGTATGAAAATGCATAAAGAATGAATAAGTGTCCATGATGGTTACCCAAGCCATCCAATATAATCTAGAAACTATAAGAGAGTAGGCCAATGAAATGGTGGAACAATCCTAGAAGGCATGGAACCACCAATTCCCTCAAGATTGAAACCACAAGATTCAATAGGCCCAAGCTAACCCCCCTCTCATACAACAAAGCAGATGGATCCACAAGAGTGGGAGTCTAGTAGATAAAGGGAGGAAAACCTCTAGATCAGAAAAGATATACTTAGAGGTCTCTATGGTCCTTGGTCAGCTTCTACTCATCTATTTACCACTACCACACCTTTGGGCATAGTCACTATAGTGGAGAGAACTCCATCTCCAAAGGATAAGCAAAAGAGTGCGTTCTTAATGATACCCGTACCACCTCTCACAACAATTACGGAAGTGAGTCTTCTATAGTTCCTGCAATAATCTTTCTCATATCTTCCATCCACTCCTCCATTCCCTCAACTAGGGACATTTTCATCGACTCCTTCCACTATTGTTGTTCTACCTTGCCACAATAGTAATTCCTACTACTATGGATCCTTCAATTATTTCATCATCCTACTCACCTACTGTTTCTACCATAGCCACTTACCTAAGGAGATCCAAAATTCTTCCAACCTCCTCCACAACTCAACAACTAAAGGGAAGACTATCTTTTAGTCTATCTACTATAGTAGAATCCCCTAATGAAGAGGAAGCAAAGGAAGAAGAACTTGGATATGTGATATCCTTGATGGACTATGCCACAAATGAGGAGGAATAAAATACATAAATAATGATTAAAACATAACAAAGGGTAAGTGAAGAGGAGGCCCAAGTTGAATAGGATGAATACATTGAGTTTGAGAGGGCCAAATATCTAAGCTTAAGAGGCTTAAAAGAATGAAAAACACCAACTGGTGCTCTAAAACAACAATTCCTCACAGTAGAGCAAAGTGAAAAGATAAGTGAGGTAGTATCTTCTTTGGTTTCTTCTATCTCTATTATATATACTTCACTTGTGTATTTTCCCCCAATTATTCCCGGTATTTCATTGTTTGGTATAGTTCATTCTTCTATTATATCAACCTCTACACAAATAAATACTCCTAAGAAGATAATTCATTTTGAAGATTTGGTAACTATTTCAATTTTTGATACTAGATTGCCACTAGTCCCTAGGAAACCTTCAGCCCAAATAGAGCTACCAATACTAGATCTTTATCAATACAGTTATCCACTTTGATAGTTATGAAGACCCCTAGCTTAACTAAATTTATAGTTGAGATTGATCCATAGATGGAGCCCTCACTATGGTAGAGGATTATTTACCCCCATTGTAGTTCCCGATTCAAATAAGAGCTTTATTAACTCCTTCATTATTGAATCCGCCATTAATAAATCCTTATATTACACCTTTACCCACTACCTATTAATACTCAAGTCCACCAAGAGAAGAAGGTGAACTTATTGTTCCCAAATGGGTTAGAGAAATGTAGGGAAAGAAGGATGAGAGACAGAATTTGGTTGTCACTCAATTTCCAATAGATTTAATAAGAAGAGTGGTACAATACAAAGGGTGATGTAAAGGAATGAAATAAATATTGATACAAGGGAAGAAGTTGAATTTGAATAGAGAAAAAATCTTTTCTCCTTAATTAAGAAAGTTAAAAAGAGTCCTTGGTGATCCTAATGAGTCTACAAAAGAGTTATATAGTTTTGTGAATATTACTAGGAAAGTAATGAAACAAATGTATAAAATTAAAGAGGAAGCACAATAGAGGATATTGGAGATACAAGTTATACATGCTCGTTGTGAAATTTTTGATAGTGTGCAAAGTGAAACCACTAGATTGTATGAAATTTTGGATAGCATTTAGGTTTCTAGAGGTAAAATCCATTCAGAAAGAAATAAAGCACTTAGGTTGTGGCACTAATTCAAGGAATATGAGAAGAGACTTACCTTTTTGATTCAATGTTTTAATAGCAATGATTTCAACCATCTCAACTTGTTATCCAATCAAGATGCATCATGGGCCTTAAACTCTGTAATTACAAAAATGGATGTTGCTCTCACATGGCATAATCAAATGAAGGATCTGTTAGCACATCTTGTGAACTATGAGAATGGGGACTTAGAAATTTTGAATGACATGAGGGTCATTGATGTGATCACCTCTATAGGGGAGTTGGTCAATAGGCCAAATTTTAAGACCATCCTTAAAGCAACAACAAATAGATTTAAGGAAGAGGTCAAGGGAACAATATATAAAATGAACAATGAGATTTTCAACTAATCAATTTTTCTAAGGATCGAGTGACAAAGCTTGAAACTCTTATAGCAGAGTTTAAGATCTCAGAGGCAAAGAACATGAAGTTAATGGCTAAGGCCATCAAAATATTCAAACCTACCTTGCTCAATTTTGATCTTGTCAACAAAGAGTTTGAATCTGCCCATGCATTATTTGAAAAATTCAAGGCTAAGGATGCAGATTTAGGATCAATGCCTAACACATCCAAATGTAAGTGTAGAAATGTTATCACAAACTCCTTAATTTCTTGAATATATAGTCATGCATACTCCAGGTGGACTAGTCTTGATCCCTCAAGGATCTATAACAACCACTTCAATTTCAACAATTGTCACTCCACCAACTCCTTTTTCTATTGGTGCCACATCAACATCCCCTAGTTATACATATATATTTGCATGTTCTATTTAAGATGGAATGATTAGTTCCTAATTTATTTAGTAGGTATATATTCTTTTTTAGATGAAAGAACTCTAGTTTGAGTAATCATTATTGTACATACATACTTTGCATGAGATTAACATACAATGCTATTTTTGGACGTGTATTTTTAGACTTCACTTGAAAGATGAGGCCTTCCCCATCCCAAGCTTATTTATACTTGTATCCTCCTAGTCTCAAAGGGAGGAGAATTTTGGCTATTAAAATCAATAAGAAATTCTGATGAAAGTTTTGTGATTGATCTTGATGTGCAAATCTTGATTTTTCTCCAAACTTGTGGATTGTGTAAATATTTATATAATTTCAGGTTTTTAGTATCTTGGTTGTGCATGGGTTATCTTTTTTAATATATATTTATTCATATTGAGTTGTTGATCTGATTGTATTTTGTATATCAATCATAATCCCCCTTGTAAATGTGCTATTGTAGTCTTACAAACGTGGAAAACAATAATTTTATTTTCTTGAGTTTAGTTTATTATGGTTCCCTTTGACTCCTAACTGTGTTTGATTGTTAGTATGCTACAATATCCTTTAGCAGACATTAGTCCTTAATTCCTTGTCTAACCTCTAGTTCATGTGCCGGCATAGAAAAATTTCTTCTAGTGTGCTCCACAAGCCTCCTTTTATGCACTACATTTCCCTCTTTTTCGAATTTCTTTTGGTCCTAACCACCTTAGGTTGGATCCATCATCAGTCCAATAATTTTAAATAGATTTATAATGATCCATAGCTGACCCATTCGTGATAAACAAATTACTTCGCTCATTGCTATTCCACCAACAGGTTGTTTACAAAACTTAATACCTCAAAACTTGTGCCTTTGAGTGAATTTCATTTATAAATACTGAAACCTTAGAGGCTACCTTGTAAATTTTTATAGGATGTGCATAAAACCCACATCAATAGTTTCCTACTAATCTTTCTTTCTCACTGCCAACATCCCAAACATATGTTATCTTTGGAGATTTCTCTCTCAACAAGATATTCTAATATGTAGAAAAATGTTTCCTAAATAACATATCTTTCAAGCATGGATCCTTCTAGATGTATTGATTGCTTGAAAAATACTATTAAGCTCTTCATGTGCCTCTCTATCCTAAACATCCATTATGCATTTTCTAAAATTTTCATTTCAATATCATTAACCAAATGCACTAATAAATAGATTTGAGGGTCCATGAAAGATATATAGGAAGTTTTTTTATATAAATTGCAAACTACATCTACACAATTGATTTTCTCCTGCTCAATCCTTCCTTTGAATATCTATTTTGAAGATAACCAACTATTTTACAAATAATGTTAGGAATGCAAGTTACTCTAATATTTCTTAAAAAAATTGATAAGTTCTTATATTTAAAAGAAAAAAATTATATTACTTCATTTCTTTGAAATTTAATATAATGCCCTTAGTAAATCCCATTAAAGAATACGCAATGTCCTCATTAATACTAAGGTAAATATATTCTACATAAATAAAAATGTTAAATGTAAAGTTAAAAAATTACATTAAATAAAGGGAAAAAATCTTTAAATTAAAATTTATATGTTCACCAAATTTTTTTAATGCCAATTAAATGTACAATTTTTCTTTCTTTGAGTTAAAATAACCACTTCTAAAATACCTAAACATTGAACTACTATATTACTAATATAATCCATAATAATTTCTAATGTTTTTAATTACTAAATATTACTTATAGATTAAAAAATATAAATTATTATTCATACTTAAATTAAACTTCAAATTATAATTCTCTTGAAGAAATACAAATAATTTAAATTAATAACAAAATAAAATAAAAAGTTACTCTAAAAATTATAGTATAAGTAAAACTATCTTGATAGTTTTAATAAATCATCTATCCTATAATTTATTTATATATATATATATATATATATATATATATATATATATATATATATATATATATGCTTAAACCAATTCAATATTGTTACACTTATCTCTTGACTTTTTGATACCTTTCACATTTCTTATAAATAACTAAATTGGAACTTAACATTCGCTTTTATGATTTTGGATTATTATTGTTATTTTATTATTTGGTGTAATATTTGTTATCATTATTTTTTAATTTTTTTTTATAAAAATCAATTTGATTTTTTAAAAATTAAGATGAAATTTTACTACATTTCAATAAATATGTAAAATAATAGATTAATTGAAATTTATTTTTATGGAAGAAGGAAAAAATGCTTTGCTAGGGTTTTGGTATGGCTCCATTACTTTGCTTACCTTACCTTGCCTAGGTGTTATATTGTCGATCCTTTAGAATCCAGGTATGATAATTTACATTAAATCTTGAGATGACCTAGCCTTTCTACCCTTTGGGTGGTGGCCTTTATTTATAACCTCACACTCCCCGTCTGCATTTTTTGATGTAAGAGCAGTTGGAGGATTGAGCCATGGCACCCAAATGAGAGAGGAAATTCTTCCCAAAAGTTTACGATGAGGTAATGAAACTCTCCCTCCTATTTCCTCTCTTGATGATATTATAGCTTCTCTTGAATTTGATAAGGCATGCAACCTTCTTGCTTCATGTTCTTTGATTGCTTATTTTGTTGGTAGAGTCCCCCCTAAGAGCCTCCTCAAATAGTGGCTTCACAACCACTGGGCTGGTGTGAAACTGGAGGGTATTCAAAATATTACTCAGGGATTTTTCCTTTTTCAATTTAGTGATCCTGAACATTGCAAGAGAATTTTGAGCCATGGCCCATGGTTCATTAAAAACTCTCTAGTTGTCTTCTTGCAATGGGTAGCTGATTTTCAAGTCTATGAGCAAGCTAAGCTCAAAGTGCCGATACGGGTGAAATTTCCTAGTCTCCCCCTTTCCCCTTTGGGGTTTCATTGACCAGCTAGCCCTTATGCTTGACAAGGTTATCTGTCATGAACAAACCAAGTTTTTCTCAACACGGTCACAAAAGAGAATCTATGTGGAAGTTGTCATAGCAAAGGACCTCAAGGACTCCATTGAGATTCAAATAGTGCTTAATAGATTCACCCAGAAGGTTCATTAAATTAACTTACCCAATACTTGATTTCAATGTCAGTCCCCTAACCATATGATTCAAGAGTGTCCTCTTATGGTCCCCTCTCTGGAGTTCTCTGATAAAGTGCCTTCAGCTCAGCCAACCCAAGTCTTCAGCCGCTTTGGCTGATGGATGGATGGTGGTCACCAGAAAAAAGGCTCAGAATAATAGTAAGAATATTACCAAGGCACAAATAGCCATTTACAAACTAGTGAGTATTTCAAACCCCTCAACCATACATTCAGTCACCACCACTACCCTGTAGTCTATCAACCTCTCTTCTTCAATGCAACCCCCATCAGCTGCTGTAAAAAAACAACTTTCTCTTATCATCAAAACCCCTCAGGTTATGAGTTTGCTTCTTCTTTCATATAAGAGGGACACCCCAAGTAACCACTTTTTGTTTGCCTCTCATACCTCCATAAGCAACCCTACAAATTTTATGTCTGTCGATGAGAATAAGACCATTATGGTCGAAAGGAAAGCTTTGCTTGTGAGATTCCATAGTCCCTCACCTTGCTGGTCAAGAGGATTATACTTAGGGAAAGCATTGTACTTTATCTATAGGGGATGAAACCCACACTTCATAGTCTTTTATGAATCATTTTGGACCCTTCACTGATGGAGGTGATGACATGTATCTTGATGAGTGTTAAATGTTTGTTTACTCCTAGAATGTGCGTGGACCTATTGAACCTACTAGGAGATATCTAGTACGGGATAATTGTCAGCATTTTGAGAAGATGAATGTGCTTTGCCTATAGGAGGTAAAAGTTTTTGGCTTTTTGTTATTTTTTGCTCTTCCCATAGCTATGCCTTTTATCACCTCCCATGAGGCAGACATAGGTAGTATGGCAACCCTTCTCTCTATAGAATTAGGTTCACATGTCATTTATTATGGAATTGAGCCCTCAGAAAGGGTCGTATGGGTCCTTTTTGACCTTGATAACCACATTGTGGTGTTGGCCAACATCTATGCCTCTAATGATGCTATCAATAGGTCAAGGCCCCAACAATGGCTTGCTAACTCCCTGATCGATGCTTATTGGGTACTCTACGGTGATTTCAACATGGTGGAATCCTCAAAGGATAATGCTGTTCATTCTCCCATGCGTTGGTTTGCAAGTGAGAGAGAAGCCTGGTTTTACATGGAACAAGCTTGGTTTGTATGATCCTAACCATGGTTGGAAGTCAGCGAACCATACCTAGTTCACTTGGTCTAATTTTTGGCAAGGAGATGACTGAGTGCTAATTAGATTGGATCGAGTTCTTGTGGTAGACAATACTCTTTTCCACATCCCCAACAAAGCAGGCCCACTGGTGGCAGTTTATGAAATCATGCTTTTATCAAACCACCAACCTATTTCTTCCCAAGTGGCTAGGAATTATATGCTTGCTAGCCTACACTCTTCTCAATTTTATATTAGCATGGAACATCTTTCTCACCAAAGAATAAGAGAGTATATTCTTAGAATTTGGAATTTAGCAGCTTGGCCTCTTGGTGAAGCAGGATAGATTAAGTGGTGGGAGGATGCTATTACTCGCACCACCACTTTCCTCAGATTGTTTGGAAAGCAATCCGCCTTATTTCACAAATGAGAGCATGAAGCTTCATACCAAGAGTATGTGCTTGCCTCCAAGGATCTAGACAATAACCCTTTTAGTATCGCTCTCTAAGTTAAAACTGCCATGTGGAAGCATAAGCTTAAGCTCGAGGAGAATTACGAGGCAAGAGGGGCACAAATTAGAGCTCGACTCCATTGGCTGAAGGTTGGTGACAAAGTTTTCAATAAGTTTTCACATTTTTACATGCTACAAAAACCTCTGATAAGATTAAAAACATAAAAGCAAGGTCAAAAATTCTTACTAGACTCCCTGACATCTTAGCAACTTTTGTTGAGCATTATAAGAATGTGTTTACATCACAACTCAATTCCCCTGCTAGGGAAGAAAACTTGCTCAAGTGTCTACTAACCACGCCGTGCAAACTCTTTGAGGCTCAGTGTGTGGCTTGTGACCACCTTCTTGACATCAATGATCTTAAGGAAGTTGTCTTCTCCATGGCTTCTCATAAAGCCCTAGGAGTAGATGGTTTCCCATGTGAGTTCTACTAAACCTTTTGGGATATTGTTAGCCCAGATCTACATAAAGTCTATCTTGAAGCCATGAAGAGGGGGTCTCTTGGGCCTACCATCAATAAAGGAAATATTAAATTTATCCCTAAAGAAGGAGATCTTGAACTTATCACCAACTGGAGGCCGATCACCCTGTTGAATGTTTCCTACAAGATCATTTCCAAAGCACTTGCTTTCAAGATGGGAATCTTCTTCCCCTGATCATTAGAAGTGCGCAGATAGGGTTGATCAAGAACTGTTTCATCCTAGATAACATCATTGCAGTTTGGGAAGGCATGGAATGGGCTTGGGCCTCTAACCTAAAAGCTTTATTCATCAAGATTGATTTTGAGAAAGCATATGAAAAAATTAAGTGGCCTTTTATTCTTGCTATGCTTGAGGCTATTGGCTTTGGCTCCCAATTTGTTCAATTTGTTCGAATGCTATTCAAAGATGTTGGGGCTTGCCTCACCATTAATGGGATTTATTCTCAATGGTTTGAGCTTCAATGATATATCAAATAAGGATGCCCACTTACTTCAGCTCTTTATGTTATTATGATAGAAGGTTTCAACTATCTTTTAGTAGATTTTACCTCTAGGCATTTAATCAAAGGGACCACCTTGCCCAATACCTCGCAGCAGTTGGTTAATGAACATTTTGTGAATGATTCTTTTTTGACACTTTTGGAGGAAGAAGCCTCGGTGTAGAATGATTTGCTTTGCCTGGACACCTTCTGCGTAGCTTTAGGTTCTTCCATTCAATGGAGGAAGACCCGATGCTACAGACAATCCATATCCCCTAGACTGAGCTGGCTTGCCGTTTACCGCTAGAGTTGGATTGCCCATGGTGAGCAATTCAAGTATTTAGGAATTCCATTTGCCTTTCAGTTTTCCCCAGCTAAGCTTTGGTGTTATCTCATTCAAAGGGTGGAGAAGAAGATTACCTATTGGGTTACTAAACCACTATCCATGGTGGGCAAGTTCCAAATATGTTCCAAGGTCCTACCAACCACCCATGTTTACTATTATGTGTGTTGGGATCCGTCTAAAGTAGCCTATCGTAGACTGGAGAAACTTCTTTGAGATTTCTTGTGGGCCAATGTTGATGGGAAGAATGGTTTTCATTAGGTGGCCTGGGATTTGTGTTGCAGACCTAGAGACGCTGGGGGGCTTGGTCTCATTGATGTTAGGATTTAAGGGTTTGCCCTCACTGCCAAATGGGTTATTCATTATCTCGAAGGGAACAAGCCCTGAAAAATCCCAGTCAGGTATTATATTACCCATGGGGATCCTCTTGGGAGACAAGCCTGAAAAGGGCTAAAATTCTAGACCATTCTTACGCCGATCAATGTGAAAATTCAGGGCACTTTTATTGTTAAAAGCATCTGAAAAGCTTTGGAGCTGCTCAAACCCTCACTGGTTTGGAAATGGGAGAAATATAGGATAGGTCTTTCTATCAATTTAAAATCCCTTTGGTGGTCTCATTTGATCAATTTTCATAATGTCCCCTTTGCCTAGGTTCCCTGGATTAAGAGCTTTTAGAGCTTTAATTGAGGGATCAAAACCATTGGGGACTTGTTTTGTCATTAGACCATGGATTGTATTCCTTGGGACTAGCTTAAAAGGAAATTCAATTTGCTCAACAGTGATGCTGAGTCCATTAAGGAAATTCAGGGAGCCATTCTAGATTCTTTAATCCATAAAATTGGCATTTCCACTAGAGATCCATGGTGGAGGGACTAGAATTGGCTTACGGCCACCCCTTTTAGAAACTACACTCCTAGCTTGGGGTATCACATACCAATTCCTAAATGGGTTCCCTAGGAAAAATTGAACAAGATCTAGAATATGAAGTCTCACCATGCTATGTGGGCTAGAAGATTTGCCAAGCTATGGAGCATGCTCATTGAACCTAAAAAAGCTCATTTTCTTTGGTGTTTGCTTTACCATGGGCTCCTGGTGGGAGAGTGGCTCAAGCATCTTGGGGTTGTCAATCCCTTGTGCCCAGCCTGCGAGCAACTTGAGTCAATTAAGCATGTGTTCTAGTTTTGCCTGTATGCCCAGTCTGCTTAGAAGTAGATTCATTCATTATTCCAACCCTTTCATGCTGAGCCTTTTACCTGGAAAATTGTTCTTCTAGGGGACTCAACCCTTTTGCCTACAAAATGCAACAAGTTTTGGCTTATTCTTCATGTTGATATTCTTTTTTGTATTTAGAAAGACAAAAATAATGCTATCTTTAAAAAGCAACATTTAGATAGAAATTTCTCTATTGCTAATAAAGTTAATGTTCTCTCCAATTTGTCTTTTCAGCATCTTGACTAGACTGATAAAGTCTAGAGGGAGTTGTCCCATCTTCAGTCACTGATGGAGTATTGGACAGGTGCCCCTTGTGCCGTTAGTCGGGCGCCTCCCTCTCCTGCTTCTCACCGTGGTTCAGCTTCAACGTCTGGTCACGGCTTGAGGAGACGACGGTCTAGAGGATGAAGAGGGCAGTCCTTGTCCCCGCGTGGTCCCAAAAGGTCTCTGTCGAGGAGAAGCTTACACCGTGGTGCTAGCTTGAACATTCGTCATCATTAGGATGGTTGGGGACCTCAAACTCAGCTGCAAATGAGTGGTTGGGGGGATCCCCCTCCTACCAGAGACCAAGATGGATGGGATGCTTTGCTTCCTTTGCTAGACAAGTTTTCAACGCTGGGTTTGGGCATTTCTCCGTGGAGGTCTATTGAAGAATTAAGGAATGATACTGAAGATAATATTGGTGGCTGGGAGCCCTTTAATGACTTTGAGGATCCGCTTGCTAATGTGGGATGGGGAGGAAACCGTGACAGCCCCCTGCCTCCACCTCCCTCCACCTCTATGTTTGTGACGACAACTTAAATATGTCTTTTCTTTGCCCTTTTTTGATTAACAGTGTTTATTAACTTTGTTCGTACTTTTTCCGTGATCGTTAGGCACGATTTGACTTATAAATGTAACCTCTCCACCCTCTTTTTTATATAATTAATTGTACTTTTTAATAATTTAATATAAACACTTTTCAATCAAAAAATAAATAAAATAAATTACTATATAACTATTCAATTATTTATATTTATATTATAAAATTTACAACAATTTAATAAAAAATAAGAATGTAAACTACCCAGAAAAAATCATGAAATATTTTTATAATAAATACCCAACTTACCATTCTAACAAACCTTTAACAACTTAAACTTTAAAAATTACAAATTAAATAATAATTGATCTAATCTTATGGTTCCTTGCAGAACGATTTCCGAAAAGAAATTCAAAGTGTCACTCGTTGATTGTTTATGGTTTCCTCAAGCTCTGTTTTTTATCATGTTGAATTTGGAAAGACGTTGCCATCTGAGTGGACGTAAAGTAAAGTATTTTCTTTCAACCTCTTCTTTTCCTTCTATATCATCTAATAAAATACCCCCACACCTGCATAAGAGAACTTCACTTTTCCTCTATAGCCATTCATGAGATGATTTAAAGCCAACAAAATAAAAAAATACAAATACTTCATGCTGGGTTGTCTTTCATGAAATATAAAATATGAATAGAGTTTTCAATGGATCAGCTGAACAAGATACTCTGTGTGTCATAAGATTACTACAAACCTTAGCACTTGGGATACACTAATACCATCCACCATGCTCAATGCTCATGAATGGAAGTTCAAGAGGACGAGATTGTATCACAATGTAGCTTGTGAGGGGCAGAGTGAATGTAGACACCAATCTGATCAATGGCTGTACCTGCATGTCCATAGAAACCAACAATCTTTGATTCCAAGGGAGAAGCAAATGGTGTACCCACAAGGCTCCCAAAGGGCCCAATAGTCCTCGCTATTCCACTCTTGCTGTTCACCACTTTGAACTCTATGGCATTCACTGTTTGACAGGGGCATGGTAGGACTCCATCCCCATAATAGCCTTTGATCTGCCCTATGTACTCTTCCTCGTAGTTCAAGTTCATCTGCAACATCGCCCACCCTTATTACATAATCTGAGATGAGCTAATCCAAATATTGTAGAATAAGAAGAGCAGAATAATACTTACTATGACCAGCTCTCCATCAGAGCTACCGTGTGGCTGTGACCAGTGGAGAGTGGTACCAATCACATATCGTGTTTGCAAAGAATAAATGGCCTTTCCATGTCTGATATGAACTGCAGATATAGCTGAAGCAGTGCCATCATAAAATGCTGTACCTCCTGATCCACCCCAGGGCCCTGATGTTGATAATGTCACCTATTCATGCAACAAGAAATATGTAATGATATTTTGAGATTTAGTTGCATAGTTTCGAGTCAACTTACATTCACTTATATTTTATGGGCAATGATTTATCCATTTCTTATGAGCATGAATGATAATGCTGTAATAAAACTGATCTTAACCAGCCCTCATTAATTGATGGGATACACACTCTCAATTAATCATATAAATCTATAATACAGAATATTAAATATTAAAAAAATTGATTGATTGCCTAACTAAAATCAACCAATTTGTAAGTGCTATGTTAAACTTAGCCCTACCGTAAAAATGAAAATAGATTAAAAAAAAATTGCATAACAAATATAATGCATCAATTGATTTGAAGTCAATGATTTAAATGGCAAACATTAATGCTACCTTGAAGTAAAACATATTGGATTCTATTCTACAGGCATGTTATGGTTAGACATATATTTCTATACAGCTGATAAGATTAAGAGTAATGGAGCTGACTTACAGTAGAAGGATCAAGCGCAGGGTGCAGTGGACAAACACATTCATGGGTTTCGTTAGATTGGAGCGAGACCTTCTCTTGGCAAACAACAGCTCCACTCTGCAGAGGAAGATAAAAATCAAACTAAATATATTTTTAATAACAGTCAATGAGGGAGAAGGGACCTCACCAAGAAGAAGACCAAGAAAAAAAAAAAAAAAAAACCTAAGGCCAGTCCGACCAAATTACAAAACAAATGTTTTATGTTAGATTAATAATGCAGTAATTGGCTTACGGAATAAGGCGATTCCAGTAACAGAAATAGTATAAGAAGAAGAAGCATTTTGCTCCTAAAACAACACTCCATTATTCTCTGGTTTGGATGGTAGTGCATTCCTTCTTGTGGTTTTATAGCAGTCTGAGAAGGTCGCTAAGCATTAAAAGAAGAGAATAAAAACAAATCTAAACAAAGGTAAAGGTTTTGAAAACACAGCTCCATTGTCTAGCTTTGGCACGACTTTTATGACCAGCCAGCCATTCTTTTAAGGTGGTTTTGCGTTTGTGTCTTTTCCCATGGAAAGAACGGCTGTGCAAGAGCGGCCACCGCCTTGCTTTTGATATATTTATTTATTTATTTTCTTCTTCTTTCTTTTACTGTGGATCATATGAACAGAAAATGTGCAATGTGCATGATAGGATCAAGAGTAAGTATATATATTATCGAATATATATGTTGAGAGTATAAGGTGATTTTATAAGTTATAAATTATGTTTTTAAATTGTAAATAAGATATAAAATCGTGGACTTTAAAATTAATTATATATTAAATATTTAGATAAATAATAATATATTGTGTATTTATTTATTAAAAAGTTAGATAAATAAATATGATGTAACAATTACCCTATAATTACAAAGATACATAGATGATATTTTAAAGTTATAGATTTATTATAAATTATTATCATTATTTTTAGAAAAATATATTAATAAGATGGAAGGCGAAGCTCCCAGCGAAATATTACATGGGTAACGAGAAACATGACAAAGGGCTTACAGAGCAACAAAGCCTCTAGCTCATGTCATCAGTGTTAGTATCCATATATGCAACACAAAGAACTTGCTCTCCAACTTGTCTAAATCTCTTTGCTGCATTTGTCATACCATTGTACTATTGAACCCCAAGGTCTCTTCTGGAGCTAGTCTTAGCCAAATAATCAGCCACACAGTTTAAGGCTCTACCAACATATATTAGGATCACATCATCCATTTCCTTCCACATCTATTTAATTTGGCTCACAAAAACTTTTAATTTCCATGCCTCCAAGGCACAATTTCTCATACAATCCAAAGATCCAATAAAGATTTGAGAGTTAAATTCAATAATTATCTTTCAATATCCTTGTTTAACAGTCCAAATCGAGGCCGATCTTATAGCTAATGCTCTTGCCTCATTGTTGGTGGTCCTGCCTACACCTTACAATTCCCAGTACATGACAGTTCATGGTTTCTTTAGACAACCCCAATTCTAGCATTGCTTGGGTTACCCTTTGAGGCACCATCACTATTAATTTTTATCCATCATTCTAGGGGTGCTTTCCAACATGCCTTGTCCTGCCCTTATGGTCCAGTCAAGTCCTCCATTTTACTTGAGTCATCTTACAAGTCTGCTTTAAACTGTAGAGCAACAATTTCCACAACCTTGCTCCAAATGAGCTACCAAACTCTATCCATAGAAGATGAGACTTCTCTAAAAATTCTGTTATTTCTCTCAAGCTATACCTTCCACCAAATAAAATTTAATATGAGCTTCAACCCAGTGTGGAGAGCATCAGATTTGAATTTGCTTCTCCTCAATCTTTCCCAAATATTAATCCGGTTCAAATCTCATCACCTCAAATTTTATGAGATGAGAACCATCTCTTCCATATCTGACTAGTGAAGGAGCAACCAAACATCAAATGGTCAACGGTTTCCTCTCTTTTGTGGCATATAATACATTGAAAAGGGCCAATGAAACCTCTATGTCTAAGGTTGTCAAAGGTGAGAATTCTATTGTGCATAAATTGCTAGGCAAAGAAGTTTACTTTCAGCCATCACTTGGGCTGCCAAATCTTTCTCCAATCCTCCACAAGAAATGCAAGAGGAGGATCAGAAAGGAGCTTGTCATATCCATCCTTTATGGTATAGCCACCAAGTTTCCCTTGGACACAAGCAAGTTGGTCTTCCTCATTTCCACTAGTAATAAAATGTTCTGCCAAGATGTTAGTCAGAGTTGGTGTCCACATCAGAGAAATTGGAATTGGCCACTTATTCAACTTATTTAGCTATTTAAAATTATATTATCTCATATTGCTGCTGTAGAGATACTTTTCAACCTTGGTCCAACCCCTAATTTCCATGGTTGTTTTGATGGGCTGTAGTTTAGGAAATTCTAGAATTAGAGGAGGATCTTGGTCTCAAGAGAGTGTCAAAAAATAGTCTTTATCTTTGGTTCTAACTTTCCAAAATAGATTATATTTCACAACCTGAGATCCTAACTTTAGAGCCTTCCCAACTAAATAACCATTGCCTCTTAGAGAGAAGTGGCTCGGCTCATGCAGAACATCATATCCCAAGTATTTGGTGGTAAGGACCCAACTAAATAGAGAGGTAGGTTGTGAGATCCATCTCCAATAGAATTTTCCAATCAATTCTTTGTTGTTGATCTCATATCATCTCAGACCAAACCAGCTCCCGCCCCCATCCCAGCTCCCGCCCCCATCCCCCCGCCCACCTTCCCATTGGGTTGGGTGACTTTATCCCAACCAAATAAGGCCCATTTCCTCTCTTCTTTTGCTCCACCCCAAAGGAACTTTCTAGCCATTTTGTCTACCTCCTTCCAAATGGTGATAAGGATAACTAGGATGCAGAATTTGTATATTGGCATGCCTTGTATGACAGATTATAGAAAAGTTAAATGGCCCCGAAAGCTTAACCATCTATGGGTCTATTGACCAATACTTTCTCTTATTCGGTCAAGAAGAGTTTTCTAAGTATCAATTTTTATCTTTTTAAAATTTATCAGAATACCAAGATAAACCACATGAAGAACACTCTTTATGAAACCCAAAATATATACGATTCTATTCTAAAGCCTTTGATCAAGATTGAAAAAAATAATCTTGGATTTGTTATTATTGATAACTTGATCTGTGGCCTGAGGTAAACATCAATAGTACTCTTGATCATGTGGGATTCACTACAACTGGCAATTCCCATCAATCCAGTGTCATCCACAAACTGTAAATGAGATAAAATTTTCTCGCCCACCTTGATTCCTGTTAGTAAACATTGTCGTCTCCGACTTGAGATGAATCTCCCCAAGCCTTTTGCTAAAATGAGAAAAAGGTAATGGAAGCAAGGATCACCCTAGTGAATACCATGAGTGGTGCCAAAAGGTTTTGAGGAAAGGCCATTACTTAGCATTGAAAAGGAAAAAGAAGAAACATAGCTCATAATCCATTCTATCCACTCTTGAGAGAAACCAAAGGCTTCCAACATTTTTTGACAAGAAGCACCAATCAACCTTGTCATAAGCCTCTAACATGTCCAATTTGATAAACATACCCCTATTTCTAGATGATTTCATAGAGTGAATTGCCTCATGGTCTAATATCACAACATCTAAAATTTGTTGACCCTCAACAAAGCCCCTTGTTCAGGAGTGATAATATTGTGTAGCAGAGGTTTCAGTCATTCAACCATGATTGAAGAGATGATTTTGTAGATATCATTGCAGAGGGAAATATGTCTAAAATTTGATAAACACACTCCCTCCTCTTCTTTCATAATTAAGGCAATGAAAGTATGATTTAAAGCTTTGAGTATTAAGCTGATGGAAACTTTTACATGATGTCTTATTTACTAGATATAGCCTTGGGTATAGTTCATATGATAAATGGAGAATTATGGCAACCATTGACCAAATATGTTGATAATAGAATATGTGAGTATTATTCCTTTATGCTCATCTATAGATTCATAGTTAAAATTAAAAGGATTTGTGTAGATGTATATCCTCAAGTGTACTAGGCAATTCATGACACTCAGATGCCTCAATTATCTGAGAACTTGAGGGGAAACATTTAAAATTGGGGGGATTATTGGTATTACCCCAACATGATAATTATTAGGATTGAAGAAACAAGGGCACCTCATTTATTATTGCCTCGCCATGTCGCTGACAAAATTGTAGAGTTAGAAATAGCTTACTAGATATATAACAACATAGATGAGGAACTAGGATGGAAGCATTTGGCCTATTACTTTAAAACTCCTCTAACTATTGGACAACTCCAATACATGGTAAGATCTTACTTTAATCAAGTAGGGAAGGTGATAACTCAATATAATTTTGATGATGCCTAGTTCAAAGAATGGGACCCCAAAAGGAAAATCAAGAATTATCTCCAAACCCTAAGGGAGAAGAAGGTGAACCTTACATATGGTATATATGGGTATGAACATGATGTAATTTTTCTAAGTACTTTTGATGATTTGGAGTATGAAAATGCATGAAGAATGAATAAGTGTCCATGATGGTTACCCAAGCCATCCAATATAATCTAGAAACTATAAGAGAGTAGGCCAATGAAATGGTGGAACAATCCTAGAAGGCATGGAACCACCAATGCCCTCAAGATTGAAACCACAAGATTCAATAGGCCCAAGATAATCCCCCTCTCATACAACAAAGCAGATGGATCCACAAGAGTGGGAGTCTAGTAGATAAAGGGAGGAAAACCTCTAGATCAGAAAAGAGATACTTAGAGGTCTTTATGGTCCTTGGCCAGCTTCTACTCATCTATTTACCACTACCACACCTTTGGGCACAGCCACTATAGTGGAGATAACTCCATCTCCAAAGGATAAGCAAAAGAGTGCATTCTTAATGATACCTGTACCACCTCTCACAACAATTACGCAAGTGAGTCTTCTATAGTTCTTGCAATATTCTTTCTCATATCTTCCATCCACTCCTCCATTCCCTCAACTAGGGACATCTTCATCCACTCATTCCACTATTGTTATTCTAACTTGCCACAATAGTAATTCCTACTACTATGGATCCTTCAATTATTTCATCATCCTACTCACCTACTGTTTCTACCATAGCCACTTACCTGAGGAGATCCAAAATTCTTCCAACCACCTCCACAACTCAACAACTAAAGGAAATACTATCTTTTGGTCTAACTACTATAGAAGAATCCCCTAATGAAGAGGAAGCAAAGGAAGAAGAACTTTGATATGTGATATCCTCGATGGACTATGCCACAAATGAAGAGGAATAAAATACATAAATAATGATGAAAACATAACAAAGGGTAAGTGAAGAGCAGGCTCAAGTTGAGTAGGATTTATACATTGAGTTGGAGAGGGCCAAATATCTAAGCTTAAGAGTCCTAAAAGAATGAAAAACACCAACTGGTGCTCTAAACCAACAAGTCCTCACGGTAGAGCAAAATGAAAAGATAAGTGAGGTAATATCTTCTTTGGTTTCTTCTATCTCTATTATATATACTTCACTTGTGTAGTTTCCCCCAATTATTCCCGGTATTTCATTGTTTGGTATAGTTCATTCTTCTATTATATCAACCTCTACACAAATAAAGACTCCTAAGAAGACAATCCATTTTGAAGATTTGGTAACTATTTCAATTTTTGATACTAGATTGCCACTAGTCCCTAGGAAACCTTCAGCCCAAATAGAGCTACCAATACTAGATCTTTATCAATACAGTTATCCACTTTGATAGTTATGAAGACCCCTAGCTTAACTAAATTTATAGTTGAGATTGATCCATAGATGGAGCCCTCACTATGGTAGAGGATTATTTACCCCCATTGTAGTTTCCGATTCAAATAAGAGCTTTATTAACTCCTTCAACATTGAATCCGCCATTAATAAATCCTTATATTACACCTTTACCCACTACCTATTAATACTCAAGTCCACCAAGAGAAGAAGGGGAACTTATTGTTCCCAAATGGGTTAGAGAAATGTAGGGAAAGAAGGATGAGAGACAGAATTTGGTTGTCACTCAATTTCCAATAGTCTCCAATAGATTTAATAGGAAGAGTGGTACAATACAAAGGGTGATGAGAAGGAATGAAATAAATATTGATACAAGGGAAGAAGTTGAATTTGAATAGAGAGAAAATCTATTTACCTTAATTAAGAAAGTTAAAAAGATTCCTTGGTGATCCTAATGAGTCTACAAAAGAGTTATATAATTTTGTGAATTCTACTAAGAAAGTAATGAAACAAATGTATAAAATTAAAGAAGCACAATAGAGGATATTGCAGATACCAATTATACATGCTCCTTGTGAAATTTTTGATAGTGTGCAAAGTGAAACCACTAGTTTGTATGACATTTTGGATAGCATTCAGGTTTCTAGAGGTAAAATCCAATCAGAAAGAAATAAAGCACTCAGAAACCACTAGATTGTATGACATTTTGGATAGCATTTAGGTTTCTAGAGGTAAAATCCAATTAGAAAGAAATAAAGTGCTCAGGTTGTGGCACTAATTCAAGGAATATGAGAAGAGACTTACCTTTTTGATTCAATGTTTTAATAGCAATGCTTTCAACCATCTCAACTTGTTATCCAATCAAGATGCATCATGGGCCTTAAACTCTGTAATTACAAAAATGGATGTTGCTCTCACATGGCATAATCAAATGAAGGCTCTGTTAGCACATCTTGTGAACTATGAGAATGGGGACTTAGAAATTTTGAATGACATGAGGGTCATTGATGTGATCACCTCTATAGGGGAGTTGGTCAACAAGCCAAATTTTAAGACCATCCTTAAAGCAACAACGAATAGATTTAAGGAAGAGGTCAAGGGAACAATATATAAAATGAACAATGAGATTTTTCAACTAATCAATTTTGCTAAGGATCGAGTGACAAAGCTTGAAACTCTTATAGCAGAGTTTAAGATCTCATAGGTAGAGAACATGAAGTTAATGGCTAAGGCCATCAAAATATTCAAACCTACCCTGCTCAATTTTGATCTTGTCAACAAAGAGTTTGAATTTGCCCATGCATTATTTGAAAAAATTCAAGGCTAAGGATACAGATTTAGGATCAATGCCTAGCACATCCAAATGTAAGTGTCGAAATGTTATCACAAACTCCTTAATTTCTTGAATATATAGTCATGCATACTCTAGGTGGACTAGTCTTGATCCCTCAAGGATCTATAATGACCACTTCAATTTCAACAATTGTCACTCCACCAACTCCTTTTTCTATTGGTGCCACATCAACACCCCCCAGTTATACATATATATTTGCATGTTCTATTTAAAATGGAATGATTAGTTCCTAATTTATTTAGTAGTTATATATTTTATTTTAGATGAAAGAACTCTAGTTTGAGTAATCATTATTGTACATACATACTTTGCATGAGATTAACATACAATGCTATTTTTGGACGTGTATTTTTAGACTTCACTTGAAAGATGAGGCCTTTCCCATCCCAAGCTTATTTATACTTGTATCCTCCTAGTCCCAAAGGGAGGAGAATTTTGGCTATTAAAATTAATAGGAATTTCTGATGAAAGTTTTGTGATTGATCTTGATGTGCAAATCTTGATTCTTCTCCAAACTTGTGGATTGTGTAAAAATTTATATAATTTCAGTTTTTAAGTATCTTGGTTGTGCATGGTTTATCTTTTTTAATATATATGTTTATTCATATGGAGTTGTTGTGCATGATTTGAATGTATTTTGTATATCAATCATAATCCCCCTTGTAAATGTGCTATTGTAGTCTTACAAACATGGAAAACATTAATTTTATTTTCTTGAGTTTAGTTTATTATGGTTCCCTTTGACTCCTAACTGTGTTTGATTTTTAGTATGCTACAATAGCCTATAGCAGACATTAGTCCTTAATTCCTTGTCTAACCTCTAGTTCATGTGCTGGCATAGAAAAATTTCTTGTAGTGTGGTCCACAAGCCTCCTTTTATGCACTACCTTTCCCTCTTTTTTGAATTTTTTTTGGTCCTAACCATCTTAGGTTGGATCCATCATCAGTCCAATAATTTTAAATAGATTTATATTCATCCATAGATGACCCATTCGTGATAAACAAATTACTTCGCTCATTGCTATTCCACCAACAGGTTGTTTACAAAACTTAATACCTCAAAACTTGTGCCTTTGAGTGAATTTCATTTATAAATACTGAAACCTTAGAGGCTACCTTGTAAAATTTTATAGGGTGTGCATAAAACCCACATGAATAGTTTCCTACTAATCTTTCTTTCTCACTGCCAACATCCCAAACATATGGTATCTTTGGAGATTTCTCTCTCAACAAGATATTCTAATATGCAGAAAAAAGTTTCCTAAATAACATATCTTTCAACCATGGATCCTTCTAAATGTATTGATTGCTTGAAAAATACTATTAAGCTCTTCATGTGCCTCTCTATCCTAAACATCCATCATGCATTTTTTAAAATTTTCATTTCAATATCATCAACCAAATGCACTAATAAATAGATTTGAGGGTCCATGAAAGATATATAGGAAGTTTTATTATATAAATTGCAAACTACAAATTAGAGCTTGACTCCATTGGCTGAAGGTTGGTGACAAAGTTTTAAATAAGTTTTCACATTTTTACATGCTACAAAAACCTTTGATAATATTAAAAACATAAAAGCAGGGTCAAAAATTCTTACTAGACTCCCTGACATCTTAGCAACTTTTGTTGAGCATTATAAGAATGTGTTTACATCACAACTCAATTCCCCTGCTAGGGAAGAAACCTTTCTGAAGTGTCTACTAACCACGCCGTGCAAACTCTTTGAGGATCAGTGTGTGTCTTGTGACCACCTTCTTGACATCAATGATCTTAAGGAAGTTGTCTTCTCCATGGCTTCTCATAAAGCCCCAGGAATACATGGTTTCCCATGTGAGTTCTACCAAACCTTTTGGGATATTTTTAGCCCAAATCTACACAAAGTCTATCTTGAAGCCATGAAGAGGGGGTCTCTTGGGCCTACCATCAATAAAGGAAATATTAAATTTATCCCTAAAGAAGGAGATCTTGAGCTTATCACCAACTGGAGGCCGATCACCCTGTTGAATGTTTCCTACAAGATCATTGCCAAAGCACTTGCTTTCAAGACGAGAATCTTCTTCCCCTGATCATTAGAAGTGAGCAGATAGGTTTGATCAAGAACTGTTTCATCCTAGATAACATCATTGCAGTTTGGTAAGCCATGGAATGGGCTTGGGCCTCTAACCTGAAAGCTTTATTCATCAAGATTGATTTTGAGAAAGCATATGAAAAAATTAAGTGGCCTTTTATTCTTGCTATGCTTGAGGCTATTGGCTTTGGCTCCCAGTTTGTTCAATCTGTTCGAATGCTATTCAAAGATGTTGGGGCTTGCCTCACCATTAATGGGATTTATTCTCAATGGTTTGAGCTTCAATGATATATCAAATAAGGATGCCCACTTACTTCAGCTCTTTATGTTATTACGATAGAAGGTTTCAGCTATCTTTTAGTAGATTTTACCTCTAGGCATTTAATCAAAGGGATCACCTTGCCCAATACCTCGCAATAGTTGGTTAATGAGCATTTTGTGAATGATTCTTTTTTGACACTTTTGGAGGAAGAAGCCTCTGTGTAGAATGATTTGCTTTGCCTGGACACCTTCTGCGTAGCTTTGGGTTCTTCCATTCAATAGAGGAAGACCCAATGCTACAGACAATCCATATCCCCTAGACTGAGTTGGCTTGCCAATTACTGCTAGAGTTGGATTGCCCATGGTGAGCAATTCAAGTTCTTAGGAATTCCCTTTGCCTTTTAGTTTTCCCCAGCTAAGCTTTGGTCTTATGTCATTCAAAGGGTGGAGAAGAAGATTACCTATTGGGTTACTAAACCACTATCCATGGTGGGTAAGTTCCAAATATGTTCCAAGGTCCTACCAACCACCCATGTTTACTATTATGTGTGTTGGGATCCGTCTAAAGTAGCCTATTGCAGATTGGAGAAACTTCTTCGAGATTTCTTGTGGGCCAATGTTGATGGGAAGAATGGTTTTCATTAGGTGGCCTGGGATTTGTGTTGCAGACCTAGAGAAGTTGGGGTGCTTAGTCTCATTGATGTTAGGATTTAAGGGTTTTCCCTCACTGCCAAATGGGTTATTCATTAGCTCGAAGGGAACAAGGCCTGAAAAATCCTAGTTAGGTATTATATTACCCATGGGGTTCCTCTTGGGAGACAAGCCTGAAAAGGGCTAAAATTCTAGACCATTCTTACGTCGATCAATGTGAAAATTCAGGGCACTTTTATTGTTAAAAGCATCTGAAAAGCTGTGGAGTTGCTCAAACCCTCACTGGTTTGGAAGTGGGAGAAATTTAGGATAGGTCTTTCTACCAATTTAGAATCCCTTTGGTGGTCTCATTTGATCAATTTTCATAATGTCCCCTTTGCCTAGGTTCCCTGGATTAAGAGCTTTTGGCTCTTTAAACGAGGGATCAAAACCATTGGGGACTTGTTTTGTCATCAGACCATGGATTGGATTCCTTGGGACTAGCTTAAAAGGAAATTCAATTTGCTCAACAGTGATGTTGAGTCCATTAAGGAAATTTAGGGAGCCATTCTAGATTCTTTAATCCACAAAATTGGCATTTCCGCTAGAGATCCATGGTGGAGGGACTAGAATTGGCTTACGGCCACCCCTTTTAGAAACTACACTCCCAGCGTGGGGTATCACATACTAATTCCTAAATGGGGTCCCTTGGAAAAATTGAACAAGGTCTAGAATATGAAGTCTCACCATGCTATGTGGGCTAGAAGATTTGCCAAGCTATGGAGCATGCTCATTGAACCTAAAAAAGCTCATTTTCTTTGGTGTTTGCTTTACCATGGGCTCCCACGTGGTGCTAACTTGAACATTCGTCATCATTAGGATGGTTGGGGACCTCAAACTCAGCCGCAAATGAGTGGTTGGGGGGATCCCCCTCCTACTAGAGACAAGGATGGATGGGACGCTTTGCTTCCTTCGCTAGACAAGTTTTCATCGCTGGGTTTGGGCATTTCTTCGTGGAGGTCTATTGAAGAATTAAGGAATGATACTGAAGATAATGTTGGTGGCTGGGAGCCCTTTAATGACTTTGAGGATCCGCATGCTAATGTGGGATGGGGAGGAAACCCTGATAGCCCCCCGCCTCCACCTCCCTCCACCTCTATGTTTGCGACAACGACTTAAATATGTCTTTTCTTTACCTTGTTTTGATTAACAGTATTTATTAACTTTGTTTGTACTTTTTTCGTGATCGTTAGGCACGATTTGACTTATAGATATAACCTCTTCACCCTCTTTTTTATATAATTAATTGTAATTTTTAATAATTTAATATAAACACTTTTCAATCAAAAAATAAATAAAATAAATTACTATATAACTATTCAATTATTTATAGTTATATTATAAAATTTAAAACAATTTAATAAAAAGTAAGAATGTAAACTACGGAGAAAAAATCATGAAATATTTTTATAATAAATACCCAACATACCATTCTACCAAACCTTTAACAACTCAAACTTTAAAAATTACAAATTGAATAATAATTGATCTAATCTTATGGTTCCTTGCAGAACGATTTCCGAAAAGAAATTCAAAGTGTCACTGGTTGATTGTTTATGGTTTCCTCAAGCTCTGTTTTTTATCATGTTGAATTTGGAAAGACGTTGCCATCTGAGTGGACGTAAAGTAAAGTATTTCCTTTCAACCTCTTCTTTTCCTTCTATATCATCTAATAAAATACCCCCACACCTGCATAAGAGAACTTCACTTTTCCTCTATAGCCATTCATGAGATGATTTAAAGCTAACAAAATAAAAAAATACAAATACTTCATGCTGGGTTGTCTTTCATGAAATATAAAATATGAATAGAGTTTTCAATGGATCAGCTGAACAAGATACTCTGTGTGTCATAAGATTGCTACAAACCTTAGCACTTGGGATACACTAATACCATCCACCATGCTCAATGCTCATGAATGGAAGTTCAAGAGGAAGAGATTGTATCACAATGTAGCTTGTGAGGGGCAGAGTGAATGTAGACACCAATCTGATCAATGGCTGTACCTGCATGTCCATAGAAACCAACAATCTTTGATTCCAAGGGAGAAGCAAATGGTGTACCCACAAGGCTCCCAAAGGGCCCAATAGTCCTCGCTATTCCACTCTTGCTGTTCACCACTTTGAACTCTATGGCATTCACTGTTTGACAGGGGCATGGTAGGACTCCATCCCCATAATAGCCTTTGATCTGCCCTATGTACTCTTCCTCGTAGTTCAAGTTTATCTGCAACATCGCCCACCCTTATTACATAATCTGAGATGAGCTAATCCAAATATTGTAGAATAAGAAGAGCAGAATAATACTTACTATGACCAGCTCTCCATCAGAGCTACCGTGTGGCTGTGACCAGTGGAGAGTGGTACCAATCACATATTGTGTTTGCAAAGAATAAATGGCCTTTCCATGTCTGATATGAACTGCAGATATAGCTGAAGCAGTGCCATCATAAAATGCTGTACCTCCTGATCCACCCCAGGGCCCTGATGTTGATAATGTTACCTATTCATGCAACAAGAAATATGTAATGATATTTTGAGATTTAGTTGCATAGTTTCGAGTCAACTTACATTCACTTATATTTTATGGGCAATGATTTATCCATTTCTTATGAGCATGAATGATAATGCTGTAATAAAACTGATCTTAACCAGCCCTCATTAATTGATGGGATACACACTCTCAATTAATCATATAAATCTTTAATACAAAATATTAAATATTAAAAAAATTGATTGATTGCCTAACTAAAATGAACCAATTTGTAAGTGCTATGTTAAACTTAGCCCTACCGTAAAAATGAAAATAGATTCAAAAAAAAATTGCATAACAAATATAATGCATCAATTGATTTGAAGTCAATGATTTAAATGGCAAACATTAATGCTACCTTGAAGTAAAACATATTGGATTCTATTCTACAGGCATGTTATGGTTAGACATATATTTCTATACAGCTGATAAGATTAAGAGTAATGGAGTTGACTTACAGTAGAAGGATCAAGCGCAGGGTGCAGTGGACAAACACATTCATGGGTTTCGTTAGATTGGAGCGAGGCCTTTTCTTGGCAAACAACAGCTCCACTCTGCAGAGGAAGATAAAAATCAAACTAAATATATTTTTAATAACAGTCAATGAGGGAGAAGGGACCTCACCAAGAAGAAGACCAAGAAAAAAAAAACCTAAGGCCAGTCCGACCAAATTACAAAACAAATGTTTTATGTTAGATTAATAATGCAGTAATTGGCTTACGGAATAAGGCGAATCCAGTAACAGAAATAGTATAAGAAGAAGCAGCATTTTGCTCCTAAAACAGCACTCCATTATTCTCTGGTTTGGATGGTAGTGCATTCCTTCTTGTGGTTTTATAGCAGTCTGAGAAGGTCGCTAAGCATTAAAAGAAGAGAATAAAAACAAATCTAAACAAAGGTAAAGGTTTTGAAAACACAGCTCCATTGTCTAGCTTTGGCACGACTTTTATGACCAGCCAGCCATTTTTTTAAGGTGGTTTTACGTTTGTGTCTTTTCCCATGGAAAGAACGGCTGTGCAAGAGCGGCCACCGCCTTGCTTTTGATATATTTATTTATATATTTATTGATATATGAACAGAAAATGTGCAATGTGCATGATAGGATCAAGAGTAAGTTTATATATTATCGAATATATATGTTGAGAGTATAAGGTGATTTTATAAATTATAAATTATGTTTTTAAATTGTAAATAAGATATAAAATCATGGACTTTAAAATTAATTATATATTAAATATTTGGACAAATAATAATATATTGTGTATTTATTTATTAAAAAGTTAGATAAATAAATATGATGTAACAATTACCTTATAATTACAAAGATACATAGATGATATTTTAAATTTATAGATTTATTATAAATTATTATCATTATTTAAAAAAAAATATATTAATAAGATGGGAGGTGAAGCTCCCAGCGAAAGATTACATGGGTAACGAGAAACATGACAAGGGGCTTACAGAGCAACAAAGCCTCTAGCTCATGTCATCACTGTTAGTATCCATATACGCAACACAAAGAACTTGCTCTCCAACTTGTCTAAATCTCTCTGCTTCATTTGTCATACCATTGTACCATCGAACCCCAAGGTCTCTTCTGGAGCTAGTCTTAGCCAAATAATCAGCCACACAGTTTAAGGCTCTACCAACATATATTAGGATCACATCATCCATTTCCTTCCACATCTATTTAATTTGGCTCACAAAAAATTTTAATTTCCATGCCTCCAAGGCACAATTTCTCATACAATCCAAAGATCCAATCAAGATTTGAGAGTTAGAATCAATAATTATCTTTCAGTATCCTCTCTTCCATATCTGACGAGTGAAGGAGCAACCAAACATCAAATGGTCAACGGTTTCCTCTCTTTTGTGGCATAAAATACATTGAAAAGGGCCAATGAAACCTCTATGTCTAAGGTTGTCAAAGGTGAGAATTCTATTGTGCATAAATTGCTAGGCAAAGAAGTTTACTTTCAGCCATCCCTTGGGCTGCCAAATCTTTCTCCAATCCTCCACAAGAAATGTAGGAGGAGGATCAAAAAGGAGCTTGTCATATCCATCCTTTATGGTATAACCACCAAGTTCCCTTGGACACAAGCAAGTTGGTCTTCCTGATTTCCACCAGTAATAAAATGTTCTGCCAAGATGTTAGTCAGAGTTGGTGTCCACTTCAGAGGGATTGGAATTGGCTACTTATTCAACTTATTTATCTATTTAAAATTATATTATCTCATATTGTTGGTGTAGAGATACTTTTCAACCTTGGTCCAACCCCTAATTTCCATGGTTGTTTTGATGGGCTGCAGTTTAGGAAATTCTAGAATTAGAGGAGGATCTTGGTCTCAAGAGAGTGTCAAAAAATAGTCTTTATCTTTGGTTCTAACTTTCCAAAATAGATTATCTTTCACAACTTGAGATCCTAACTTTAGAGCCTTCCCAACTAAATAACCATTGCCTCTTAGAGAGAAGTGGCTCGGCTCATGCAGAACATCATATCCCAAGTATTTGGTGGTAAGGACCCAACTAAGTAGGGAGGTAGGTTGTGAGATCCATCTCCAATAGAATTTTCCAATCAATTCTTTGTTGTTGATCTCATATCATCTCAGACCAAATCACCCGCCCCCGCACCCAGCTTCCCCCTTCCCCTCCCCCCGCAACATTGTGTTGGGTGACTTTATCCCAAACCAAATAAGGCCCATTTCCTCTCTTCTTTTGCTCCACCCCAAAGGAACTTTCTAGCCATTTTGTCTAGCTCCTTCCAAATGGTGATAAGGATAACTAGGATGGAGCATTTGTATATTGGCATGCCTTGTATGACAGATTATAGAAAAGTTAAATGGCCCCTAAAGCTTAACCATCTATGGGTCCATTGACCAATACTTTCTCTTATTCGGTCAAGAAGAGTTTTCTAAGTATCAATTTTTATCTTTTTAAAATGTAGCAGAATACCAAGATAAACCAAATGAAGGACACTCTTTATGAAACCCAAAATATATACAATTCTATTCTAAAGCCTCTGATCAATATTGAAAAAAATAATCTTGGATTTGTTATTATTGATAACTTGATCTGTGGCCTGAGGTAAACGTCAATAGTACTCTTGATCATGTGGGATTCACTACAACTGGGAATTCCCATCAATCCAGTGTCATCCACAAACTGTAAATGAGATAAGATTTCCTCTCCCACCTTGATTCCTATTAGTAAACATTGTTGTCTCCGACTTGAGATGAATCTCCCCAAGCCTTTTGCTAAAATGAGAAAAAGGTAATGGAAGCAAGGATCACCCTAGCGAATACCATGAGTGGTGCCAAAAGGTTTTGAGGGAAGGCCATTAATTAGCATTGAAAAGGAAAAAGAAGAAACATAGCTCATAATCCATTCTATCCACTTTTAAGAGAAACCAAAGGCTTCCAACATTTTTTGTCAAGAAGCACCAATCAACCTTGTCATAAGCCTCTAACATGTCCAATTTGATAAACATACCCCTATTTCCAGATGATTTCATAGAGTGAATTGCCTCATGGTCTAATATCAAAACATCTAAAATTTGTTGACCCTCAATAAAGCCCCTTGTTAAGGAGAGATAATATTGTGTAGCAGAGGTTTCAGTCATTCAACCAAGATTGAAGAGATGATTGTGTAGATATCATTGTAGAGGGCAATAAATCTAAAATTTGATAAACACACTCCCTCCTCTTCTTTCATAATTAAGGCAATGAAAGTATGATTCAAAGCTTTGAGTATTTGTTTATTGACTCTAGATTCCTCGACAATATCCAAGACATCTACCTTCAGGGTTTGCCCAAAGTGTTGAAAAAACTCAATTGGGAAGCCATTTGTACCCAAAGTTTTACCCGTGCTCATTCCAAAAAAAAACATGCCACACTTCCTCTCCATCTATGGGTTTGCAGATATTTTGGTTTTCAACCTCAGAGACCAAATATGGGATAACAACAAGAACTTATTCCTGGGTTACTTCCTCATTCCTTATATGCCTCATGAACATGGCTGTTAAATAATTAACAACACAGAGCTGCATATAAGAAATTGTATCAGAAGATTGGTCATTTTTATCCATAAGAATTTCCATTCTATTCATTTGTCTCCTAGTGCAGACAGCTCGGTGGAAATTTTTTGTGTTCATATCACCTTCCAAGATCCACGTGATTCTCAATATTTGTTTATAGTAGATCTCCTCTTGAATTTTGATCTCTTCCACTGCTTTACGGAGTTCATCATCCTCTTCCTTGAGTTGATTTGTTACAATCCCTTCCCTGAAATCCTTTTGCACCTCATCCCATCTAGTAACCAAAGGGCCCCTTTAACTTGAAAGTCTATTTTGTTAACTCTATTCCATTGTTTCATTCGGGCCTTGACAAACTATAGTTGCTTATTTATATAGAACATAGGTGTCCCATGAGAAGGCTGACCCTCCTCCTACCAAAGTGGATTTTTGGTTTGGATTTTCTTCTTTTTCAACCAAAAATTTTCAAATTTAAAAGGCCTACGGAGATTCCTTGTTCTTGGTCCTCCTAATAGAGTACGAAAGTGGTCTAAAGTGGGGCCTTCTAAAATTTGGAAGTTCAGGTCCCATTTTAGAAGTGTTGCCTCTAAGACCAAAAAGCGGCTGAGTTTCACTTCCCTGTTATAAGGGTTTTTCCTTTTATTTGTCAAGGTATAGTTGTTTCCAGAGCATCTGATGTCAACTAGATGGAGAGCATGAAATTGGGTAATCATGAAGCGATCCCATGGATCCATAAAGGGGTTACCTCCTTCTTGGTCCCTGGCAGATAATTTAACATTGAAGTCACCCGTACCAATCCAATCAAGTTGTTTCCTAAAACTTCACATATTTGGAAAAGATTTCCATTGTTGCATTTGACTATCTAGGTTTTGAGACCATATAAGTGTGTGATTAAGACCTATTATACTATTCCATTATGTCTAAAGAGATATGTGAGGAAACCCCTCAAGGAAACATGTGACATTACAGTCCATTCCATGGAGTTCTAACAAGTAAGGATCCCCCTTGAGGCCCCTTGGGCTGCCACTTCTATATGCCCATCACTCCAAAACTTACTTACCATTCTACTCATAAGATCCAATGTCATTTTAGTCTCTTGAATAAGCAAAAAATGTGTTGCTATTTTATAAAAGTCTTCTAATAACAGATTGCTGGGTTTTACAGTTTAAACCCTTAATATTTTAGGATTGTATTATCATTGGTTAACTTGAGAAAGGTAAGAATCTAAATCCTTTACTACTCCCTCACTAATCATTTTGTCACCCTATATATCTAATAGTTCCTTATTGGATTTTCTGCCCACTCCTTGGGCATTGTTAATATTTGATATTATTTTAACTTGGCTTATTCCTAGTTTTGGCTTATCTCTATTTTTTTTGCTAGTCTGATAATAACCTATTTTGGATTTTGATGGTATTGCTTGTGAACTACCATAGCCCCTACCAATATGAGTTTGCATTAGCATCACATTTTAACACCTGCTCAGGGATAGGAGACACTAAAGGAGTGATCTAGTTGTTATAACCACAATGCTCATTATTTTCATTCATATTTTCCATGACCCGCTCTATCTCTTGATCAATAAGAGTCTTAAGTATTTCATACCTATTGGAGGATTTAGGCTGGGTTAGCTCTCTACTTTATTTATTTTTTTCTTCCTACTCCTTTTAGGTAGTTCAAAACCATCTTATTGAGTTGCATCATTTTGAGAACTATTTGCATTTTCCTTTTTAGCTAGATTTGATTTCTCATTAGGAGGGGTGGGCCTTTGGATCAGATTCTCTATTTATGTATTCGGGTTATTGAGGCATGCCTAGACTAGATGTATGTGACAATGACATAGTTTGTATTTGAAAAGTATTGATTCATAGTCCATCTGTTGAATCTAGGTAAGAACGACTAGTTCAATTTCTATCTCCACCAGTAAGGGCTAGGTGAGATCCATTTCCATGCATACTCCTGCATATACTATTGTATTTCCTTCCATTGTGTCTCTAGAGACACCAAGATATTTTCTTATGGATTTCCCAATGGATTCCAAAACATTCTCATTCTAGAATTACATTAGCAGAACATACATTCAAAACTGTATCGATATAACAATTGGTTTAGTACGGGGATCAAATCCCACTTTCTAGGGTTGAATGAAAAATCCAACATGACTATGATATCTCCTTTCAAATTCAAAATCTCTATTTTTGTTTGCAATAGAGGAGAAAATAACTATGAAATAACCATTGCTAATAAACCAGAGTGAGTACTCACCATTGTGTTCCCATTTCTGATGGATCCATGAGTGTAGGAAATTTAAAGTAGGATGAAACCCCACAAATTTACATATTAGGTCATGATTTGCTCTATAAAGGATTGATTCTTCTACAAGTTTTTGGTCAATAACAATCCTTGGCCTCAATTCTGACTAAGATAGGCAAATGTTGACCTTCATTCCTTGGAGTTTTTATTTGTTGCATTGATACAAGTTTCAGCTATTATGTTTTGGGGTTTCGCCAATCCAACACAAGGTTCATCTTTCAAAAAATCTGTAAAGAAGCACATATTGGTGTGACTAGGGCTAGGAGGGGAACCCATGTGGCCCACGTAGGGCATCCAGTCATACTGGACAAACATTGATCTACCTACAAGGAGCATGCTAAAACCTAGTTCATGCTCGACTTATCTCCCTTGTCTCCTTTAGTACCTTACATATGTTCAACAATAAAAATCATAAATTATTATTATTTATTTAATAGATTTATGGAAATTTTTATATAATAAAGATTTGTTTTTTCATTCCCACTTTTTTATTATATTAATCCTACTATGTTAACCATAGGTACATGGTAAGTTTTTATGGGCAATACCTTAGACATTGTTATAGAATCATCAGTTATAACCCTTATCTCTAAACAATCTCACATGTGGAATCCATGAAATTAGTTAGTAGATTACTTGTGGTGACCTTGATGATTGACAATGGTGATCCTAAAGATTTTTACCAATTGAATTTTAAGTATAGACATTGAAAAATAGCCTATGTACATTTATATAGTGTTATTTTATTTTTGTTTATTGTACTTGTCTATATATTCATTAATAGTTCAAATTGGGTATTATTGATGTGAATCAGTGTTTCTTGATGATGTACATGCCATTTTCTATATCCATACTTAGTTCTTTCTCCTAACAACATCCATGTCATTTTCTATATCCATACTCAGTTCTTCCCTAATTCTCATTCTTGATTGGTCCCTTTTCAAGAGCATCAATGATATTCCCAACACACTTTAGGTTTGCCTCGATGGCACTAGTGCCATTGATTGGTATGCTTTACAATTTATTTCTCCTAACCCCCTTGTTTTCCTTTCCTAATCCTAACCATTAGAGGTCAGTGTGCTTATTAGTAAGGTCCAAATTTGAATTTAATTCTCTATATAAAGGCAAGTGAGGTTGCTCATTTAAAAAAAATAACAATTTATTAAGCACATCCTTATCCCAAGAGCACATGATGAATACATGTGAGGAATATTTTTGTTATACAGTCCTTTTTAATTAGTGACATCTTTGTTGATACTGAAGGAATTAAAAAGTGTACTAGTAGTTAGTTCACACTAGTCACTAACCTTAAAACATACTCCCAATATTTTCCTTATTCAATTTTAAATATTGCAAGTTACAATAGTTTGTGCAAACTACAATGATGAAATATAATAAAAAGGTAGGTGAACATAGTTTTCAAGTTAGATTGTAGTTGAGAGTCACATGTTAGGAGATCTAGGGTGGTCTTTACACTTGACAAGAGAATTGGGGGTGGTCGCAACATCATGTCTTGATTGGGTTAAGGTCTATGGGTTACAATATCCTTAAATCTAACTATAAGTTTCCAAGTTTAATTTTTGATGATAGATTTTTGAAAGCACCATATTCAAGATATGTCTTTCTAACCTTATGTATTTACCATGGATTAGTTTACTATAAATATTAAATAGACATTGTTAGTATGTTTTGCATGCATTGTGGATGTTTATTTATGAAGGAGTGTATTTATTACATTATATTTTAATGAACCCACTTTGTGCATGACATTTATGGTAAGATATTTGAATAAATATGCATGTATTTTATTCCATATCTTTTCTACTTTTTTATGTTAGATTTTTAGGATTTCATTGAAATTTTACATCTTTGTTTCAAAATGATGCATTAGTCATAAATTTTATTTGTTAATATTTTATGTATTTAAATTGTGTATAATTTCATTTTGGAATGGGTAAAAAATATTTATGACTAATAATGATTTGGGATCCATTCATATTGATAATTTTTTTTAATTTTTCTGAATCCATGAGTTTTTTTTACTTAACAGACCCATATGCCAGAGTTTGTTTTCAAGCATATCCAATATATTATTTCTTAAATAAAAATTTATAATTTTTTTGAATTTCATTCAAATGTTGTAAAAGTGCGAAAAATTGTCTTAAATAAAAAGTCCACAATTTTTTTTGAATTTCATTCAAATGTTGTAAAAGTGCAAAATTTTGAATTGCATAGTGGAATGACAATCCTTGGCTTCATATACATTCATTTTATACTTTGTTATACTTATATTTATGATAATAAATTTTTATACAATTATTTATTAAGAAATGAGTAGATCATGCACATGAATGGATCAAATTTTTGCCTCCACACACACACACATCTTAATTAAATTATTTCATGAATATTCTTAAATTGATTATTGAGTTTCATGTATTCATTTCTTGAGTGATTTATGTGTTTATAATTTACATTCTAATTCTTTAAGTAAGGTATAGTTTCTTATATGGGAAAAATATAATCTCATTTATATATGTCCATTGTTGACATAGAAGATGCTAATCACATGACAAATTCTAATAATGTAAATCAAACTATGCAAAGAAAAGTTAAGGCTAAAAAATTAATAATGTAATAGTGTAAGGAATAAACAAGAAAAATACTCCTTCAAATCTTCCTCAAGCCCTATGAATGAAGCTTCAAGTAAACATTTATGATATCATATATCAACTTTAACTTATCAAAGAAAAAATATTTATCCTTGAGTTATTAAAATGATTAATTATTTTCAATGACACTCAACTATTTCACTTTGATTTTATTGCTATATATATTTAAATAATTTTGAGAACTCAATACTTTTTAAATCTAGAAAAATACCACTAAGTGATGTTGTTGATAAAAAATTATCTTTACACATTTAGATTATCATTCGAAGCAAAGGAATTAAAATAATTATTATGGATAATAGTTAAAGATTGGACATTTAGAGTGAAATATATCTCCTAAAATTAGGTATTGGTAGGAAAGCCTTGGCCAGATCAAGTATGATTATCAATGGATTTAAAACTTGAGAGTGAAGAGCCCTTAATCTATAATTACATTAAATCTAACCCTTAGGAAAACAATATTTAAAATTATATGTCATATCATATATTATGAATTCACTTATAATATTTTATTTGGGAGACTTTGGAATCATGTTATGGGTGTTCTTGGTAGGATTTTTCATCACTTTAAAATACATGTGTAATATCATGAAACAAAGATTAGCATCAATTAGTATAAATCAAAATAGAATTAAAATATCTAACTAGTCTAAGCATGTGTCCTCATATTGAGTAAGACAAAATGAATGCAATTATCATTGTAAAAAAATATTATTTATACCTTTGATATCCTCCTCTTTTTGATTGGATGTGCTCATAAGTGATGGATTTGGTTTTAATTCTTGGTGGATGCACATGATCAAACAAACAACATAATCTCCTTGAAAATTGATGATTAGATGTAATGAACAAAGATATAAATTGAATCTTTGTTGGAAAATTAGGCAACACTTCATTGCATGAATAATCTTATTGAGAATGGAGGGTGGCCCCTCAATTTATAATTTTTTAAAGTAATTATGTACCGTTGGATGAAGATCTAGATCAATTAATGAGAAGAGGTCCTACACCTCATTTAATGTCATGTGTGGATTTTGTAAGAGCATGTAAAAAAATGTACTCGTACTCGTGAAAGTTTGGAGTATGTATAATTTTTTTAATCTTATAGACCTTGCTTGTACACTTTTATCCTAGTATTAAATTTACCTTGAGGAGAACACTTTGACTTTGGAATATGATTTTTAAATTGTCAAGTGAATCCTTTGATGACATCACAATTTTGAGATGGAAAATATGATTTATGAAAAATAGTAATTGTACATTTCACAATTTTCTAGTATTGATAATATTAGTTAATTAACAAAGATTAATTAACTAATATAATTTTTGTAAGATTGGGCAAGGTCAATTGTTTATTTGATTCAATAGATTAATTGACTAGGGACAATGTTGTAAAGTTATTACTTGATTTAGGATAAATTATAAAAGTTTGTTGGCATGATACATTGTAAAATTATGATTAAAGATATGTTGTTATAATTATGGATATAAACAATGATCAAATTGATGACTCGGGTGATTGAAAGAAGTTGGTGTGAATCCATATAATAATGCGATAAACTGATTTAGTGAATAATGATAACACCATTATGAAATAAATGACATTTCTACATTTTTACCTAATTGAAAGGGTGTTATGAGACATTAGTGAAGTAAATAACTTTAAAAGAATGAGAAGACCAAAAAAATGGGCACAATCAGATGCCCCAAGTGATGTGAAGATGATGAAAACAACATTTTAAAGAAAAATTGCCAAAATAGGCTCACAAAGATGCCCCAAATGAAAATGAAATAGGTGGGAGGCCTTCTCAAAGGATTAGATGGAAAATAAGTGGAATGGGTGAGGCCATCATCAAGAAGGAAACTATACAAAAAAGGGAGAAGAGGTCAAGGAATGAAGGGGAGGGTTGAAAACAAGAAGAAAAAGGTTGAAAGGGATGAAAAATGATCAGTCAAGAGGGGAAAAAAATATAAGGGGGATGTCAAGGGGGAGTGAAATTCAAATTAGGGATATAAATTGATCATGGGTGGTGAAAACAATTAATTTTCACCATTCAGCGTTAGAAAATCCTATCTTTGATTTTGTACTTGAGACCATTGGAGAAAATGGCATGCTTTTTAGTCCACATATAGCTTGGAGAGAGGGTTCGAGAGTAATAAAGACCACAAGGGAGTGGCCCAATGGTAAGTAGGATTAATTTTTTTTTGATTTTGATATTCATTTATTAGCATATGAAACAACACTTTTGGTGATTTTTCACAGGGAAATTTTTTTCATGGCAATATCATCTATGAAAATGGTGGGAACGTCTATGAAAATGGCAGAAACATTCGTAAAATAGTGGAAACATCTAAAAAGTAGTGGAAATGATATAAAATTAGTGGAAACATTTTCAAAATGATGAAAACATGCAGATGTATTGAAATCATTGGAAGTATGAAAAAGTTTGCAAAATAATGGATTCATAATCAAATAGGTGAAAATAAAAAAATCTTGTTGAAATTTCCAAGACAAGGAAAACATTTTAAAAATAATGGAAACATACAAATACCAATGAAAATGTGTCAAGATTTCCAAAATAGAAGAAACACCCAGATAGTAGTGAGATCACTCTCAAAGTGGCAAAAACATCATGTCAATTTTCAAAATTGCTTTATGGGTTGAAAATACATGAGGATCAGTGGATTCATGCATAAAGTGGTAGAATCACCTTGTGTATTAGCAAATTTACTATATGAAGTGTCAAAATCACCAAAGTGTTGATTGGATAGATTTTTTGGACTGATTGGACTAATTGATCTGATTGATTTGATGTATATGATGATACAAATTACTAAGTGTGCTAACATTTATGATTGTAGGAAAAATTTTATGCGATTAAAACATGAGAGTGATGGACATGAATCCTCTCAAAGAAGAATGATATGGGATGACAAGATGATGGGTTTGCTAGAGGTAGTAGGATTGTTGTACCTCATCAAGATGCCATTGATTCAAGTGGATTAGGTGATTCTGAATGCACTCACAAAGAGATGACACTAAGAGTCACCTTTCACCCACTGATTAGGGAGATGATAGTGACATTGGAGGATGTTTGATGAATTTTACAGATCCCTATCTGTAGATATGCCCTATCATGGTGAGTAGGTAGACAACAAGATTTACTGGAGGAGCTAGTGGGCATTATAAATATAGAGATGGAATAGGGCTAGTGGACATAGATGCACTAGTGGCTGATCCAACCATTGATAGGGTGCCCCTTGTTTTGATGGCCATTATTAGTGACATTTGATGCCTAACAAGAGTGATCAATACTTTCACATGGGATTCATTAGTGTGGTGTTGGATATGTTTGATGAGATTGCGATCTTTACATGGGGTCCCATTATCCTGACCTAGATTTACATGGATTTTCACATGGTTTCCTATTGTGGGGGATAGAGTATTGGAACTTAGATATTTCTATAGGTATGGTCCTATGAGCATATAGTTATTGAGTGACTAATAGGCTAGCTATGTCAGAGATCATATGATGAGTGTGTGGCATTTAGATGGGTCAATATAGGTGTAAGCCATCATGGACATAGGGATGACATGGAATTTTACCATTAGGCCATTGATGATTTGAAAGATTAGGATGTGACTTGAAAACAATTCTTACAAAAGTGATTCTTATGGCTAGAGGACAAATCTTACTTTATATTTATGACCATAATTTATTACATCATAGGTCATCGTGAGTATGTTGTTGATAGGTACATATCAGATTAGGTATAATGATAGTTTGGTATTTAAATGGATGTTCAAGATAAGCCTCATGTATTTGTGCATATAACTAAGAAGATAGGGTACTGGGGTCTTCCAGTGCCAAGAGTAGAGGTAATGACTTAGTGGGAAAGGGTTCAACTTATTGAATGGGATTTTACATGTGGAGTCATAGATGTTGGAGTGACTGATGGGTATGAAACATAATGGGTACATGTCATACCTTTATAATGGATGAGACTATTGATACTTTACGTAGGAGGATTTAGGCTATGATATAGGCATATCCATGTTTATGGTGACATAGGGATGCCAAGGGGAGGGAAGGTAGGGCTCGAGGTTAGATTAGGGATGGAAGACATGGAGGAGGAGGGGATGGAGATGGAGGATGGAACCTAATTATGATTTTGGACTCCCTAGTGTAAACAACACTAACAATTCCTTTGGTGGTGACAAAAATGGTCACCCCATAAGTTTAAATAGGATTTGGACCCACAGGTGATACTAGATACAATATTAATACCAAGGATAGGTACATGAGATGGATTTGGACCCTCTAAGACAACACAATCCATAATAAAAAAGGCTCTGATTATGAGCCTTTAATAGGAGATAACAACTAGGGAGATTGAGATAGCTAGGTTGTCAACTATTATGTCAAGCTAAGACAATGAGATAGCTAGCCTACAAGCATAGGTGGTAGCGAGAGATGGTAAGATATCCTCCCTATATTGATAGGTGACATGCATAGATGGACAATTGGTAGCTAGTGATGGTCACTTATCACAACTAAAACCACATGTAGTGGCCAAAGACCAAAAAACTATCATTTTGACTATTGAGGTTACATGATTGATAACTAAGGTGACTTGACTAAAAAAATAGTTGATAATGGGTATGGATAGCAAGATAGTGTACATGGAACAAGATTTAACATGGGAAAAAGAAACAAGGATCTGTGGTGAGAAAGATGTAACTATTCAAATTATGACTCAATAGGGACTAACAAAGGCCTTATTAGATTCACTGAGAGTGATGACTTAGGAGAATTATTATAAGATCCTTTATGATAATGTAGTTCCATATCATTATATGGAGACTTCATATGATGAGCATGACATTCATAGGTTTAAGATATCATTGAGGATAATGAGGAATACAACCTCACAAAGATTAGTCAAGTAACTTATGCAATAGATAGGAGGTACTATGGAACCACCCCAAATGACATTGCCTTGTAGAGGTTAGCCACTAGTTCTTTAAAGTCTAAGACATATATCAGATCAGGGGAGTCCACCTTTTGAGGGTCACAGTGAGAGATGATTGCAACATTATGGATTCTCATAGTTTTGATTTTATATGTAATTGTGATGTATAGATGGATATTTTGTACATGATCAACTTTTTGTATATATAGACATTTGTTGGACATTATTTATATGATAGCCAATGCATTTTAATCTTTGTATAACATTTTATGTTATGGATTATATGATGTTTGGATAGTTGTAGATATTGATGTGATGTGATGATGATTGGTGTGCTTTTATTTACTGATCATGCTATGATGTTATTTAATTTTGATGTTGATGTGTAAATGAATATGTGACATGCTTATGTGGATGATGTTATAAAATTTAGCACATGTATTGATGATGATGAAAAATTATCATTTGATGTATTTCTTGATCATGTTGTTGATTTTATATTCATGTATAGAAAATGATGTAATCCATTTTTATCTTTGATGTGATGAGATGTTTCTAATTATGATGACCAGATGTGGATAGATGTAGATGGTTTTGTTGTTGTGACGGTCATGCTAGCACACTTAACCATTATGATGTGAATATACTTTTCAAGGGGATGCACTACTTGTTTAGCACATTATGACATAACCTTTGCAACTTTATTTTTGATTTAGCATTTGACATGATGCATCATAGTTATATAAAAACCATGATAATAATACTTCTAGTTTCATAAGGATTAAGTCAAGGATAATTATTTGACATAATGCATCATCATATAAAATATCATGGTGATGCTAGTGACACACATGAACTGAGTTAAGACTCAATAAAAAATCAAACAATCAAAAAATAAAACAAACACACACACAAATCATGTGACAAGTAAACAAAAATAGAAAACACCATTGTGTTAATTCATGTAATAAAGTGTGTGTTTGATTTGCCCTCAATAAATGACCTATGTATGGGAGAAATTTTTACAATATTAAATTGGGTGAACAACCTAATAGAATTGATTTAAATAGATAAATGTGAAGATGAGATTTCCATAAATTATTGGATATGTCTAAGCCAAGATAAAAAATGAGACATGAGAAGATGGGCCAAGTTGTCCTTAGAAACCCTCACATAACTGAGCATTGCCTACATAGTTTTTGTGAACCTTAGGTTGATGTAGTTATCCCATTAGGGAAGATTAAATGTATGATGTTAGTAAATTATAGTTAGTAGATGAAAGACAACCCCCAATAAGTGTGCAAATGCATGAGAGATAAATGGAAAAGCAACTTGCTCCAATGAAATGATAATGATCATGCCCAAAATGGAAGAAAGATAAGGGACAATTATGAATAAGATGACAAATTGTACAAAGATTTTATGGCTTTATATCTCTTTTTCATATTTTATGAATTTTATGATTTCTAAGTTTTTGGATTTTAAGCATATACAAGGACAACATTGGATGTATGTACAAAGGAACTAAGAAGTATGTACAAAGAAAGCTTAATGTAAATACAAAGGACACTAGATGTAAATACAAGGGAACTAAATGGGATATACTTATTTAGTGATCCACTAGCAAAGGGAGGATTGAATCTATTAGCAGATGCAAAAGAGTGATGTAAGATGCAAAAGATATGGAAACCAATAAGATGCAAGGGTGTAAATAAGGGTGATACTAGATGTAAAAAGGGACATAGCTAATGAAATCTCGTCAAGGATGACAATTGAGGAAAACCATCCATGTTATATTATGATGTCCTTTATAAGGATGCTATCACATTCTACCCTTAAAAATATTATTGTATCCTATAGTACCTATGAATCAAACTCAATGTCAAAATAATGAAGAGATGTAGGGATAATGACACAGATGGGTGAAAGGATAGTAAAGTATGTGAAAATATGTGAAACTACCCCTAAGAATTAGGGCACATCAAGCATAAAAGTGCTTGATATGCATGATGTCCATGGGCTCATCTAGCTCTTGCCTATATTCTATAGCCAATCAATAAGCATCAAAGCCATATTTAGCTCTTATGATGTATAAACCTAGCCAATTAGACTCAAACTTTCCTTTCAATTTTTGATGTATTGTTGTTTTATTTATTTTCTTTTAGAACAAGATCACCAACTAAAAAATATTAGGATTTGATGTATTTATCATATCTACAACTTAGCTGATTTGGATATGATTTGAGGTGATTTAGGGTAACTAGCCATTTTTCATCCAAGAGTTCCATCTCTTATAGCTGAGCTACTTAATACTCCTCATCATCAATAAGATCTTGTAGTGAAATACACAGGGAAGGTAACTCAAATTACATGGAGGATGGATTTTGATCTAAAGACCAAGGAATATGGTGTTGCACATTTGGGGGTAGGGATGTTGGTATGATAAGACCATAAGGTAGGAAAAAGATGTAAGTGCCAATCAAGGCCAATGTATTTGAAAATATTTTTGAGGATTTTAATAATAGTTTTATTGGATACCTTATCTTGAACATTGTCTTGGGAATAATAAGGAGTTGAGCAAATGTGCTTGTTATGGAATTGGGAATATAGGGCCTTTACATCCTTATTTTTGAAGGAATTTTTATTATAAAAAATGATAACAAAGGGAATGCCATGACGAAAACTGATGTGATTAAGAATTATTTTAATATTTTTTCCTTGTTACATAGGTGAGGGGAATAGCCTTGACCCACTTTATAAAATACTTGGTAGTAGTAAGGATGTGAATATGACCATTAGATGAAGTGGGTTTTATCTTCCCTATGAGATCGATTCCGCATGTTAAAAAGGGCCAAGGAGTTGTTATTAGTTTCAATGCCTATGATAGAGCATGAATAAAATCATCATGCTTTTGGAAAGCAATACATTTCTTAACATAAGCGCATACATCAACTTCCATGATTGACTAGTAATACCCTATGTGGATGATAGTTTTATTAGACTATTTTGCTAATATGGGCTCCGAAAATCCCATTTTGAATGTATTGGATAGATAAATTAGATTATCTAAAATTTAAACAAAAAAGTGACATCCCATTAGAGACCCTATGATAAGGCATGCCAAATAGGAATATGTATCAAGAAGCATTATGGATGAATGATTTTTTTAAACTTGTGATAGATCATGTGAAGGGATATGATCATGAATGTAGGTGTAAATGTCATAGTACTAAGGGGAACTAGGACCAATAATTTCACATACCATTTCTACTTCTGGATAATTATATGATAATATAATGAGTTGCTCAATTAAAAACTGACATTCTCAAAAATTATAGGACATTTCCAAAAGTGACCCAGTATTGGACATAACGTCTAGTGATATGTTATTACTTTGTGGTACCTGTTCAAATTGGATATCTTAACAATATTATTTGAGACTATCCACCATTACTTTGTAAGGTATGATTTTATCATCCTTCATTTTATATTGATTATTAACCTGATTAATGATGAATTTAGAATCATAAAAGATGGAAAACTATCGAATATTCCATTGAATGACAAGACAAAGTCTTGCAATGAGATCCTCATACTCTAAAATTTTGTTAGCACATGGAAATACAACATGAAATGCCTTAGGGATAATATACCCTTGTGGAATTACAAACAAAATTCCCACTCGTGATCCTCTAGACATGAAGGAACCATAAAATAGAGATTCCATTGTTGTGAATCATTAAGGGTCAAGATGGACTCATCAGGAAATCCCATGACAAGTGGGTGTGTGTCAGACAATGGAGATTATGTAAGCTGATCAATAAGGACATGCCATGTAATAGTCTTATGATTGGTATCTTTGATGCCAAATTCAATTAACAACATTACCCACTTTTCCATGTAGCTTGTTAAGGATGCATTTGATAGAAGGTATTTTATTGGATTGACTTTGGTGATGAGGATAGTATTATTGTTCAACATCTAATGCCAAAATTTATAAGATACATAGACTACCACTAATAAACATTTCTCTATGGAGGAATAACTATGCTTGTATGAAACCAAAGTTTGGCTTGAATAATAAACATGTTCCTTTTCATTTGCACTGTGTTGAGCCAAAATTTCCCCCAAGGGATGCTGAGTAGCTAAAATGTGTAGTAATAATGGTTGTCCAGGTGTTGGAGGGGATAACACAAGAATATTTTACAAATACTATTTTAGTTTCTCAAAATATTCCAACAATCAGTGTTCCAATGAAAGTTTTACCCTTCTTGAGTATATGAGTGAATAGATGATAATAATCAGCCAACAGTGAAATAAACCTATGAAAACATTAGATCTTTCCTTGGAAACTATGTAGCTACTTGAGATTTGATAGAGGAGACACATCTATGATGGCCTTATCTTTGGTTGTATCCACTGGGACCCTAAAAACACACTTCTTAAGGTTAAGGTGAACATTTTATTCTTGGAGCCATATAAATAATTTACAAAAATTTATTAGATCTTGTTTTGGATTCGCCTAGGATGTCATCTACATAATATTCCAAAATATCATGCATCATATCATGAAATATAACTGTCATGTCTCTTTGGTAAGTATCACCTACATTTTTAAGGCCAAAGAACATGACCTAATAGCAAAACATTCTCCATGCAGAGGTGAACGTTGTTTTATGTTGATTTTTCAATGCTATTCTCATTTGATTTTAATCAAAAAATCCATCCATGAGTGATATCTTTTCATAATCTTTTGTATAATCAATGATCATATCAATGTTTGGCAATGGAAAATCATTTTTAGGACAAAACTTGTTAATATCACAAAAATATGTGTAAATGCAAATACTTATGGGTTTTTGATGACAATGAATATGTTAGAAATACATTCATAGTATTCAATAAATTAGATAAATCTTGATTCTAATAGTTTTTCAAGCTCATTCTTGACCAAGATATCTATGCACATATGCATTTTTCTTAGCTTATGCTTAATTGGTTTGGTGTCAAGATGCACCACAAAATGATGGATCACTAAAGATAGGTCCAAGCCAAGCATGTCTATATAAGACCATGAAAATATGTCTATGAATTACTTGATGAGGAAAATGATGAGCTCACATTGTTCCTTTTTGAAATAAAAATTGATCTTGATGATACATGGATTATCTTCAGTATCGACACTAATGTTAATGGTGTCTTCCAAAAGCAGCATGGAATCATCTCATAAAATTTTTATCAATGAAGGGAGACAATATTACTCATCTAATTATGGTTCAAATGGTTTAGAAATATCATAGTAAAATAAGAATATGAATCATTTATCTTAGGCAAAGGCTAGTTTTGAAATATATCTAGAAATTCCTGTGTAATTATCTTCTCCAAAGTCGAACATTTTGGACTCTGTGTTTCCTCATGAGGATATCAAAATTTATCATTAGTTGGAGACTTGAAGAGGTTTTCACCACTAAACATGTCATTTTAAAAACTTTTTTGATTGTCTAATAGTGCTTTAGAGAGGTTTTCACTAGAGGAAATTAGTTCTTGATTTTTATGATTGAGGAAGGACACTTGCTACCCAAAGTAGGAAACAAAGTCCAAATTTATTTCAAGGCCCTTCTTATGGTCCCCAAGTGGTAGAACATCTCAAATTCCCAAGAATTATTAAATGGATCAATTATTTTGGAATATGTCTAGTGGTATGCAATCTTATTGGTCATAGTTGATGAGTGCAAAATAGTGGAGGTCTAAATGGATGACAAGGATGACATTATTATTAAAAAGGTTAGTGTCAACAAACTCATCTTAAATACTATAAAAGTATTATGTATTGATTCTAGGAAATTATTCATTATATATTATAGTGTTGTCACTTATAAGATCAGAGGGGTCACCTTTAGGTATGTTAAATCCAATGCCTTTAATTTCCTTTTTTTATAAGGGGGAATTGGCTCAATAATTCCTTGTTCATTTTACCCCAATCCCTTACCTTTGTAATAAATATGCTTCAATATTTTATTAGAAATGAAATATTTATTACTTTGATAACATGATGAAAAATAATCACTATATAATTGTTGTAGACATAGATTTCACCCTAGCTAAGTAAAGGATTGTTTAGGTCCTCTTTGCTCAAACCTAGACCAACATGAGAATGGCCCTAGGTTGTGGGTCACCTAAGATTGGGTCAAACCTTCAAAGAATGCTAGCTTCCTTCTGGATCTATCACCTAAACTAAACTTTTATTGGGAAAAGGGAGAGAGAAATGAGTAACAATGCATGAAAACATGCAAAGGAGGTGATGCACTAGTAATTTGATCATTCATCCACTCTTTTTGAACTTTTACAAACATTAACGAGACAAATAAAAAAGTGGATCTACAACTCCAAATGTCTTTTATGCATCAATATTTCATGTAGATATTCACCAAGTGATCAAAACCTGAGGGAAGTGATGGAAATCCCTGATTAAAGACACTTAACCAGTCATTATATCCACTTGCTAGCTTTAATCAAGTGACATTAACACTAAACATGACCTTCACAACAAGATAAACTACTAGCTAGGTGAGATCAAGACTTGAAAAGGGAGAACCTTCTACCACATATGCAAATCAATTTGACATAAACGCACTAGACTAATATGATGAAATCTGAAAACATTTCCTTATTCATTTCAAGAGGTTACAAAGAATAATCTTAGCAGAGCATAGTCATGCCCAAGAGAGGGATCCATTTTAAGGCTTAGAATCTTGTATATATAATAGAATGGGAAAGTGAAAGATGGGAAACATGCATGTAAGAATGGAGGAGTCATTAATGATCAATAAAAGTGGTGGTAGTTCATTGTTTATTTTATATATGCATGCCTTCTTCTAATCAGGACTAATCTTTTACCAACAAGCTAACCTCCATATGCTCCAATAGTCTTCAAGTTATTCTCATTGGCTGAGAGATCCACTAGAAGATAATAATCAATTTTGCATGATGAGTTATGATTATTTCAAGGCAAAAATATCTCCAAAGGCTCTGATCAACATTGAATGCTCTAACTACTTCTCCAATCCCTCAATCTACTTTGTTAACTTTAACACACCTTCTACTTGGATTTATTATGAAGACAAGGTCCTCATATTCTTGGGCATGAAAAAACCATGTCTATATCTATCATAAGTAGCTCTAGGTACATATTCTACCTTTAATTTGGAACCTTAACCTTTGTCTAACTATATATTGAAAACCAATCCTATATATTGGTTTTCCCATAATTTCAATATATAGATACAAAGCCTACTCAAAGCTTGGTCCTTTTTTCAACACTCAATCACCAATCTTTGGCCTACACTAGCCTTTAAGGGACATATTTTACCTTTACAGAGCTTCAATGGTGATACTCGATCTTGTAATGCCCATTCTAGTTCATGCTCAAACTTTGGGCCCATGTATTTACTTTTCCCCATCATAAATTACTTCTTTGATTCCCAATATAAAAGATTCTAGGTTGACTTCGCTCATTAGCTATCGATATTAACCTAGCCTATTAAATTTTTGATATTTTTTGCACTGTTAGATCCCCATGGTATGAATGAATGCATGCCCCTTGGATCCGGCTCCATTTGAACTCAAATTATTAATTTATGAGGCCCAAATTTATAATTAATGCAATCATATTTGACATTCACATGACCGTCTTTGACGTCCACATGATCATCATAGTTTGAACCCCAATGGTAATTTACTATCTTAAATTTAATGTTTATAATCCCATTATTGACATTTATGAGCTCATCATTGACATCCATGAGCCCTTCATAATTTAAACCCCAATGATTTAATTACTGATCTTTATTTTGACATCTACATTCCTGTCATTGACATTCACGATCCTGTCATTGACGTTCATGAGCCCATCATAATTTAAACACCAAACAATCAATATACAATCTTAATTTTGATATCTATGTTCCCATCATTTATCATCCACATGAACATCTCATTTCTTGATTTAATATTGGAAGCCTTAGATCTTGAGATAGAAATCTCATCAAGACATGAATTTTTTAAAGTAAGATCTTGGCATCGAGAACATTGATTCCATGTAATCCTTTGACCCTATGAGGATTTTTGAGCATTCTTATAAAATGCACAAGTAAGATGACACATCCATTTCTACATGATGTCCTGGTGATGGTCTGGTCTTTCAAAGCTTGTATAAGTCATTTGATCATTCATTTAAATAGGAACTTTGCTCATCTGTTCAATCCAAGCCAAAGATTGGTATGTGAGCCAAAATTGGCCAACATATTTTGTGACTCACAAGGGTTGCATGCCTATTTATGTGAGAGAACTTAGACAATTTACATGAATTTTATACTCATAAATAATGGCAAGTTTGATCATGTATGTAAACAACATTCTTGACTTGAAAAGACAATAATTCCACCAAAACAAGAAGGGAAACACATAAAATAGGGAAGCTAACTAAACAAAGTAAAAGTAAATAAACAAATGTGATAGGACAACACTTGAAGGGAAACAAGAAGAAAAACTAATTTAACTAATCATGATAGGGCATTATCCACTTGGATCAAAAGGTAAATTCATGAACTCACTCATTCCAAAAGATGGTAAAAGTTTCAAAGTAAGATGCTTATTAAACCTGACCTTTGATGAGGCACTCTTTTTGCCTACTAAGTCCCTTAGCATCTTCTCAAGTTATTTACTAATATAAAACCAATAACCAACAAAGATGAATTCATCTTTCACTTTAATATCTTTTTCATACTACTTGTCTACTATAACCTTGTCAAGTGATGCCTTATCTATGCATTGATCTAAAGTGACCTCATCCTTCTTTCTATCTACTAAAAGTTCATCCAGATCTTTAACGAGCTTTAAATAGTCAACCCAATCTATATCATGATCTTGAATGAATGACTCTTGATCAAATTTTTCATAAACATGCTCTTTAATGGGTAACATATCCCTACAAAGCTCTTCAATCTCTTGTATAGATTCAAGTTACAATTTCCAGTCATTATTTTGGTCCTCATTTTGATCAATTTGAATAGAATTAGCTTGAATGACACCTTCATATTTCTCAAGTGGAGATATCTCCAACTGCAATCTCATTCCCAACTAAAACCTCAAGTAAAGTATCAATGAAAAATTCTTCCTCATACACACTTGAAGCATTCTCTTCACACTCTCCAAGAACTTGGCTTGCAATTGCAACCTCTTTCTCTATCCTCCATAGAACAGGCTCCTCCTGAGGATGGGAGATGATGGGAGGGTGATGAAATTCATTTGTTTAAGAGGGAATATGAAGCATACAAGGTTGATCATGATCAGATTTTTTGATCTTGAGGGTAATGCAATAATTTAAGGAATCTTGAAGAGGAGGTAAAGAGAAAATTTTGAAGACCTCTACATTTTGTTCCTTTCACTTGGCCATTACCTCATCAAAATCTAAAACCTCCTTGTCCTCATGGACAACTTGAACTTGAGGTACAAGTAAATAAAAAGTGGAACTAAAATAAGATTTAGTCTCTTTAATATGATCATGAATAGGCTCTTGAATCCAACTAGGAATTTATTTTGGCTTAAATTGAGCTTGGCTAAAGATTTTATGAGAATAAGGAACACAAGAAGACTGGTAAGGAGTATAAGAGAGTTCTTGAGATAAATAGTTCAAATCAAAATTTTCCCTCTTCCAAGCCTCCATCTTCTCTAATAAAATATTACATAACTCACTCCTCTCCTCTGAATCATTGGATACATTCCGAAATAGACCATTTACTTCTTCATACTAAGATTTTGAACAAACTTTTTTTGCATATGCTAGAATTTTGAGCTCTATCTCATCCATTATTTCTTGGAAACAAGGCTGCTCATATGTAACATCATATTCATATGGGAAAGGTGAAATATGGTCTTAAAATTGATATGGTTCACAAGGAAGGTAAGATTCATTTTATTGATAGTAAGGACCATGAGAAACTTAGTAAGGCTCATCATAGCTTTGATAAAACTCCTGGTTAGGCTGGTTAGGATCATAACAAGGCTCATATAGATTATAATAGGGCTGGTATGATTCACCATAGGGATGATAATGAGGTATAACATAACTTTACTTATACACAACCATGAAAACAACATCAAGATATTGCAATAAAGATTGACTTACTTAGAAACTATGCCTAGACTATCAGAAATAATTGCTTGAGATCAAAATCACCAAATACTTCATGAAGAATGCTATTGTACCTATAATTTCACCATGACCAACTCTAATTTGTCCCACTAGGCATGCTATAATTGTTGTAGACATAGATTACACCCTATTTGAGTAAAGGATTGTTCAGGTCCTCTTGCTCAAACCTAGTCCAACATATGAATGAATCTAGGTTGTGGGTCACCTAAGATTGGGTCAAACCTCTAGAGAAGGTTGAATTTATTTTGGATCTATGACATAAAATAAACTTTGATTGGGAAAAAGGAGAGAGAAATGGATAAAAATGCATGAAAACATGTAAAACAGGCGATGCACCATTAATTTGATCATTCATCCACTCTTTTTGAAATTTTAAAAATACTAATGAGATAAATAAAAGACTAGATCTACAACTCCAAATGTTTGTTATGCATCAATATTTCATGTAGAGGCTCACCATGTGATCAAAACTTGAGGGAAATGATAGAAAGACCTGATTAAAGGCACTTAACTAGTTAATATATCCACTTGCTAGCTTTAATAAAGTGACATTAAACACTAAACATGACCTGCACAATAAGATAAACTACTAGCTAGATGAGATTAGGACTTGACAAAAGATAAAATTCTACCACATATGCAAATCAATATGACATAAACACACTAAAATAATATGACAAAATTTGAAAACAATCCTTTATTCATTTCAAGAGGTTACAAAGATCAATTTTGGCAGAGTATAGTCATGCCCAAAAAAGGGATCCATTTTAAGGCTTAAAAGCATGTATATATAGTGGAATGCGAATGAAAGAGATGAAGAACATGCATGGGAGAATAGAGGATTCACTAATGATCAAGAAAAGTGGTAGTAATTCATTGGTTATTTTCTATATGCATGCCTTCTTCTAATCAACACTAATCCTTTATCAACAAGCTAACCTCTATATGCTCCAATAGTATTTAAGTTATTTTCATTGGCTAAGAGATCCACTAGAAGACAAGAATTAGTTTTGCATGATGATTCATGATTATTTCAAGGAGAAAATATCTCTAAAGGCTTTGATCAACATTGAATACTCCAACTACTTCTCCAGTCCCCCAATCTACTATGTGAACTTTACCACACCTACTTGGCTTCATTATGAGGACAAGGTCCTCATATTGTTGGGCTTGACAAAACCATGTCTATATCTATTGTAGGTGGTTTCAAGTACCTATTCTACCTTTACTTTGGAAATTAAACCTAGGTCTAACTATATATTGAAAACCAATCCTATTTATTAGTTTTTATATAGTTTTAATATATATATATATATATATATATATATATATATATATATATATACAAAGCTTACTTGATGCTTGTTCCTTTTTTTAACACTCAGTCACCAACCTTTAGTCTGCACTAGGCTTTTAAGGGACCTATTTTACCTATATAGAGCTTCAATGGTGATACCTGATCCTATAATGTCCATTTTGGTTCATCTTGGGTCATGCTTGAATTATTATCCCTTGTATTTACTTTGCCACATCAAAAATTGCTTCTTTGATTGCCAATAGAAAAACTTCTGGGTCAACTTCAGTCATTAGTTGTCGATATTGACTTGGGTTATTGAATTTTAGCCTTTTTCATACCATTAGATCCCCATGGTATGAATGAATGTGTACCCCTTATAACTAGCTCCATTTGAACTTAAATGGATAATTTACAAGGCCTAAATTTGATGTTTACATGACTGTCTTTGACGTTCATGTGACCGTATTTGATGTCTGCATGACCATCATAATTTAAACCCCAATGGTTCTTTACCATGTCTTAAATTTAGCATCCACGAGCCTATCATTGACTTTGTTTGCTTGTCATTGATATCCATGATCCTATCACAATTTAAACCCCAATGATTTAATTATTGAGATTTATTTTGACATTCACATGCCTATCATTGATGCTCATGATCCCATCATAATTTAAACACCAAACGGTTAATATACAAGATTATTTTCAACATCTGCACACTTTTCATTTGATATCTGCATGAACATCTTATTTTAAGAGTTAATCTTTGAAGGTTTAGATCTTGAGATAGAAATATCATCAAGACATGGATTTTATAGAGTAAGATCTTGGCATTGAGAACATTGATTCCATGTGATCCTTCGACCCTGTGAGGCTTTCTGAGCATACTTATAAAATACACAAGTAAGTTGACCCATCCATTTTTGCATGATTTTTTGGTGATGGTATGGTCCTTCAAAGCTTTTATAAGTCATTTTATCATTCATTCAAATATTAACTTTGCTCATTTATTCAATCCATGCAAAAGTTGGGTATGTGAGCCAAAATTAACCAATAATAACTAGGATTCTCTAGGATTATTGATATGCTCTTAGTCTTATCGAGGTCAACATCCCCCATTTATAAAAAATAAGGACCTTTATTTAAATTTTATAAATTATGCTATAAATTAGGCATTCAACTTGATCAAAGTGCATTATTGGGTATCATGTTTTGATTTAGCTTATATTGACATGCTAACACATAAGCTTTATTTGATCTTATCTAATGTTGCTATATTTGGACCATGTGTTTCCATCTTAAAGGATAAATGGATCTTCATTTGAATGAACAAATGTTCATGGGTTCATGCTTTAATGTTAATTTGACCCTTAGATTGGTTTAATAATATGGTCCCATTTGAGTCATTATGTTAACATTTAGTCCTTAATTGATTAATTGAATCCAAATTTTTATAACATTCAAAGCCTTAGTCTAAATTAATTTAGCCTAAGTTCTTATTAAAATGGATTCATATTTTCAATGGGTCACTTTATTCCATCTTAATATTAGTTTAATTTTAGCCTAAGTTTTGATTGAGTTTATTAGTTCATTAGAACTTTAATCAAAGATTTATACTAAGTCGTTATATGTTCTAAGCACATATTCTTTGATTTTACTATTCACAAGTATAAATTGAACACATGTATTCCAAGTGTAGAAATGTCACTCGATCAGATCAAAGATTAATGACACATGGGTGATATCCAAAAGTTAATAAGTCAAAGTCCCCTAGATCAAGATTGATGGTGCATATTCTTACGTATAAATTCTGATTGATGATCCGTGTTGAAGATTGGGGTCAATAAGTTAAGATGGATATCTAACGATGAAAATGAAGTCAATAGGTCAAAGGATCATGAGATTAAACATGATTGTGACATGTGTTATAATCATGGTGAATTGGGAGTAGATTAATGACCTACATTTGATCGTATGTTTAACGAATCAATGATGTGTGTTTGATCATGTAGATCAAAGATTGATGATACACATTCAACCATGTAGAATGAGATTGATGATACAAATCAAGTCAATAAGTCAATAAGGATATATTACAGACAAGGTTATCACATGGTGTAAGAGCATTAACTTCATGGAGACTGATAATAGGGTACATAGAAGACATGTAGAGCTTCCAAGTGTCATAATCTTGGAAGCCTGGATCAAAGATCAATGACTAACATTGAAAGTCAAGGCTATGAGACTCACAAGGAGGTTGACAGAGTGAATTTGATCAATTTTTTAGAGGGAACAAGATGAAGACACATGTATGAAGTGATAATGATCATATTTTAAAATTAAATAAGCAACATGGCAAGGAGATGCCATATAGGCAAACATGCCAGATCAAAATATTTTATGGACCCAAGTATGTGAATGTATACATATGAGATCAAAGTATGGTTTGAGCTACAAAAAACAAATACTTCAAATTTATATGACACTATTAAAACTTAGTTAAACCCCCTAAAAGCCCTCAGACATATGAAAAAGCCCTAGAATTATTCATGTCATCACTGTTTCGAGCCAGAAGAGAGCCTGATAATCAAAGCTATTCAAAAAGGTCTAACCAAATAGATGAAAGTGTTTAATTGTAATTCATAAGTGAAAATTTAATTAGAATCACAGTAATGACAACCTATGGACATAATTTAAAGCAAGTGGTTGAATTATACTTGTCATTAGACACAGAGGGTAGATTATTTAAAGATACAAACTTTGTGGCTTCTTCATTAAATTTAGGAGACAATTACTGCTTGATCTTGTTCTGGACCATAGAGAACCAAGAAATTTTAACCAAGGAAGAGGAGAAGTTGCTTCTGGTAAAGAGATTATATGATGACATTGTGATAATTCAGTTTATAAGACTCTATTATGCTACCATTAAGCTATAGGTATTACACTACATCAATGTTCTTAGTCCTATTTTTAAACATGATAAAATTGATATGGGTATGCTTATCCATGAACCTAATTTGAAAAAAATAGCATACATATCCCATGTTGACTTTGAATCCTAAACTACCTAGGCCCCAAATAGACCTTGCCTCCATTAATGTATGGGCCTAGAAACATACCATGGAAGAAATCCTAGTGAAATCATTATATGCTGGCGACAAAGTCATTGAAGATCCTAACAAGCAAATCCCTGTGAGCCAATTTAGATTAGGAGTCATAATGGTTATGACCATGCTGAGAAAATTATATGTATTTTCACATACTACACATGTGGAACCTATATGGGTACATGTTGTGTATTTAATTATTAAGGAAGGGTAGTACCTCCCTTAGGTGAAATAATTAGTATTTTCTTAAGTAGGCAAATCTTTGGTATTAAAACAAAGAAGAGAACTGAGTTATTTATGATGTCATATTTGTTAGATGTCATGTGTGTCACAAGTAAAATACCCAACCAAAAAGAGTGGTCTCCCAATGATACTTAAATTGTGTCCCAATATTACTTAAAATTGTATATTTACAAATATATGGACCATATCCAATTCATCTATGACTGTGTATACCCTGCTTTGAGCTAAGCCATCAATGGTCTCTCCATGATGAGGATAACTCCTTTAGTCAAGAAGCCTATTGAGACAATAGGAGATATTTAGCTATACCTCGATTACATGGTTACCAGAATTAAGGGGACCCAAAGTGCCCCCTTAAACTACCAGTACACATGCCAGATAAGTTGATAGAATAGGAAGTAGCATACCAACTATGTAATAGAATATATAGGATCTGTAAGACTAAGAGGAAAGGACTTCTCCATGGTTTTCCCATGACTATTGGCAGAACCACTTTTAGACAATGGGACCAAATTGAAGTGGCTTCAAAACACAAGCTTTCTTTCAATTTACAGGTAAATGACAATAGATAGTGAGATCCCAATGGTAATGTAAATGAACACTTGAAGATCAAAGACATTATAGATGTACCTTATGAACATGAACTTAGAGCATATAAATTTGTGTACATTAAGGCAACCACCTATTATGAAGTTACTAGAATACTAAAAGAACATGACATAAATCCCAAATCTAGATTATTGAGAGATCAGAAGATGGAAGATAGATGGCAGCTTGTTCTTAAAACATATAATCTAGTAGATATTGGCCCTTCTAGGCTTCCCCTAACTAACATATAAATAGAGTATAGTCTTGAATAAAAAAACCAAGAGAAGTTGCTTCAATATCCTCAGTCCCTGAGTCTTTTGGAATAATAGAACAATATTTGCCTCAACAGCAAGAAGTTTACATGATAGCTTTGTATCCAAAGGAATCTATTGAAGATGCATTGAGAATGCTCTCCATGACCTATGAAATAGACATAGATGAAAAGGAGTAAAATTTTGAGGAAGCCAAATAGGAAAAAGAAAAAGAGGAGTCATTGGAATTAGTGGTAATTGATCCTTCCAAGAGGAAGGCTGAGACTTTAATTGTCTAAAAGGCAAAGAAAGTAGAAATGACCATCATTCTAGGTAGTTATTAGGTACCATGACCCTCTAGGTCTTACAAATTTAATTTTACTTTGAAATACATCAACCTATTTAGTGAAGAGAACCCAATCTATGGATTGACTATACCTGAATGGTTCATATATGAACCAAGGATGGAGAATCTTCCTACTTCCTATCACCCATGGGCTATAGTGAAGACCACAAACATCCCTCAACAATAAGAGTTAAAGCCTTGGATAATAACATTGAAAAATGAAAAAGAAAGGAGAATTGCTACTCTAAATCAATCAATAGTCTAGTTACAAGTAGAGGTTCCAATTAAGCATATGGATCAATCTTCAGTGGGAGCTACGTATGATCCAAATACTAAAAATTTACAAAGAGTAACTAAAATAATTGTCATAAAAGAAGGTTAGGAGGTTCTACACCAAAGGGTTGAGCCTTTGGTTCACCTAACTCAGAATATAGAATAGAGACTAGGGGAAGACCCCATGTTCGATGAAGATATTCTGGAACTAGCCCAATCTTAGTCAGAAAGGCTATAGACTATAATCAAAGGACTAAAACAAGAGAAGAAAATTTTAGAAGAATAATCTATTCTATCAGTACTAGTAAATATTGTTAATAAAATTGAAACAATTATCTATGAGACATTTAATTCTTTGAAGGAAATAAGGTCCAAATTAGATATGGTGAGTAAACAACATGTTGTGGCTCTAAACTAAGCCAAATAGTCACAATTCTTAGATAAAAAAGTAAAGGCACTGATCAAGATACTAATGGAAAAACAGATCCATGAACTTAAAATGCTCAACCCATCAGACTTAAATATGGCCATTATAATCTTGATGGAGAAAATTAGGGACATAAATAAGTGGTCAAATGTTATTGAATGTTTCTCAGGAGACTTCAAAAAACTAGAGGGTAGAATGATACATATATTAAGAGGTTTGGTTAAGGATCTAACCATCCTCAGTCAAACAGGCCTAACAATTGATGAAGAATTCCAGTAGAGAGCTATCGAGTTCATCTAACAGGTCAAGAGTAGAATCAAGGGCACTACAAGGGCTGATAATAAGCATATCTTGAACTTTATCTTGTCAGTAAATGAAAATATTAGTAATGATATGAGCATCAAAGAAGCCATGGATAGAATAGATGAAATCTTCAGAGTTTTAGCAAGGAAAACAAAGGATCTATTCATAAAGATAACCATCAATCTCAGGTTGATTGATGAATAATATGACAAATCCATGAAGATTTTAGAACAAAAGCAAAATGTTTTAGTTACATGGGCATCTCAAAGTCAACATGGTTGACTTAAAATATTCTTTTGTATCAAAAACTATGCAAATCATTTAAAAAGAATATACTATTTTGTAAAAGCATGTGTAACATGTAACACACATGGCTTATAGGTCAGTCACATTTGAAAAATGTCATTGGTATTAGAATATTTTTGAGAGGACATCTATCCTTGACATTTATTTCATTCCCATTTCATAATGACTAACCAAAATACCCCACAGATTGCTCTTCCAACTTATAAAAGTGGGTATTATCATTGGAACAAGGGAAATTTTTTTGAGAGCAAAACTATTTTGTAAATTTTAGAACAAATAATATAAGCAAGAGAATTCTTTGAAGATTGTATCATTCTTTCTATTTATTTGTTATCATGGCTACTTCCGCAAGTCTTTATTTTGATGCTTAGATTTGAATTGATTTTATGAATTCTAGATATGCATGTATTAATGTAGAATTATTAATTTGAGATTTATGCTAGCTTGATTAAAAGTTATTAGATTCATTTTGATATCACTTATTTTCTGAAAGATGCACAAATGCAATTTTCTTGCCTAAGTAAATTTTTAAAATGAATATGATCTCTAATTTGTATGTTTCTAAATATCCTTAGACATTTGTCTGATATATGATATGATATATACTATTTGATAATTTTATGTCATATGCTAGTTTGAAGATGCATAGATTTTATGAAATAAGAGCTTTGTCAAGATGTTTGAACTAAGGAACATAAACATCTCTCTTTCTGCCTTACCCTATCTATTTTCCCTTTTTTGATCAAATCATTTTAGTTTAATTTCTTATTATTAATATTCATGCTAGATTAGAGTCTTAGACTTTAGATTTTGATCATTATTCATTTTATTTAGTTAAAATAACTTTTGTCTTCACAAAAATTTAGGACCAAGGTTGATCTCCATAACCACTTACATACTCATTTTGTGAAATAATCAAATAGCTTGACCACTACTCCACCACAGATCTCGAGAAAATCACAACTAACAACTCATGCAAAATATTCTTTGATTCTTGAAATGAAAAGTGTTTTCAACACTATCTAAACCTTATGATACATTTATATGTATCAAAAAGTAGAAGAATTTGTACTATAAGTAGGGCTTGAGCTAAATATTTGTGAATCTGAAGTATTTTGAGCTGATTTTAGTGAATTTTGTTTAAAGATCAATTGATATTTTACAGATTTATATATTTTTTAGCTTAAATTTATAAAGATCACTGATATTCATGGTTTTAGACCAATCTTTAGGATTATTTAGCTAAAGATAGTTATTATTTGAAGATTTATATAAAATTATTACAAAGGTTGCTTAAGCTTTGCGAATATGACATGTTTAAGGTTAGTGATAGTAATTATATTCAAAGATCACTGATATTCACAAGTTTACATGTATCTTTAAGCCAATACAATTAAAGATAGTCATTCTTTGAAATATTTGTATGAATTTGTGCAAAGTTTGCTTAAACTTAAAAATCTAAATGCATAAATCTACTTGTTTTTAAGAATTAAACTGTTATTTGTAAAAATTGAAAGATCATTTGTCTTTGCAAAGATAAAATTTTTACGTCATATTTTGAATAGGATTTTGATTTTACAAGCTATAACTGCCATGAATAAGAATTAGGTCAAGGTTTGAGACAAGGTTACCCCTTCTTTCCTTAAAAATTCATAGGAAAACAAGAGCAGATAAATGTAAATGTAGAGTTTCTAAATCTCAACCTACATCACCTATTTTTGCTACAGTATTCAATCCTCATCAAGGTATGGACTAGTTAGATAGATCTTAGATCAATTTGCCTAGTCAGATACATGACTTACCAAGAAATCTAGAGAAATATTTACTTTCATTTAGTCTTATAGACATTGTTACTATTGAAGAACACATTAAGTCTTTTAAGGATGCCTTAATATTGTTAAATGTTATTCATGAAGATATTTCCTATAGTTTGTCTCCTTTTACATTTATAGATGCATTATATGATTGGTTTCTTAATATTCTTGAAGGTTGCATTATTAATTAAAATGATTTCAATAATTATTTTATTGATTGGTTTGGAAAGATCATCAGTCCTTGTGTTCTATATCAATATTCACTATGTGAAGGGAGATTCAAATAAAACCACTAGAGCTTTTAATGTTAGATTTCAAAAGAAGTTTATCAAAAATATAGCTCCCTATAAACTCAATGAAGCGTTAGATTTATAGATTTATAAGGATGCTTTAGATTTAATAACTTCTATATTTATAAAAAGAGTTGTTGGAGTCATATATACATTAACCTTGACCTATGTTAAAGCTATGAAAATTAGTGATCAAATGAAACCCAAAGGTAAATTAGCAAATATTATTCCTAATATAAATCCTAATTTACCTATATTGAATATCATCCCAAATGCTAATTAGAACATGCCTGCTTTGAATCAAACTCTAGTTTTAGACTAGTTACCTTTAAGTCATGCTCATCCTAGTTAGAATATAAGATTGATAAATAAATCTAAAAGTGAATCCCATCCACAAAATAAATGAGATATGGTGCCAATAGCTAGTAATAGTACTCATGTCCACAATTTAGAGGCATCTAATAATGAAAATGACTCTATATTTAAAATGGTTCAAAAATTGAGCACTGATTTTCTTCAGTTACAAAAATAGGTAGGTAACATTGAAGAGAATACCAACATAAACTATTCTTATCAAAATTTTAATAGACCTAAAGATATATTTCAAAACAAAAAAAACAACAAAAACAAAAAAAATAACAAAAACAACAACAACAACAACAACAACAACAACAACAACAATGAGTCATCTGCAACTAAGAACATACCTAAAATAAACATTTATGATATAGCTTTAGCTAATTATTACAAGGTTAATAACACTGCAAAACATGATGAATTATACTATATATAATTTTGTATTGCTTTTAAAGTATTTCAAGATGAATTGGATACATTTGAAGTTATGCCTAACAAAGATAATGCTTAAGGGTCATCTAACCCTTTAGAGACATCTAAATCTTTTGAGACAACTCTTATGGTTGAAACCTTTGATTTTCCATTTCAAGATGAGAATGAACCTAAAGATACTCCAGAAAAGATTCATTTTTTTCAATAGTATGTAAATAAGACTTATCCATTGAGGAACAGATAACAAAAGCAACCAATGATAAGTTCTGCTCCACCAAAAAATAGTCATACTCCTCCTAATCTCAAAACAAATAACAATCTAGAACCTCCAAAGGGAAGTACCACTAGAAATAATATTGATTTATCTAGTTATTCTACTAGGAGTGGGTAAAACATAGTAGAGGATATGAAGGAAATTAAAGCTAATATCACATTGCATGAATTAACTCTTGTAGCTAAATAGAGATATTTGTTGCTAGACTCTTTGACTAAAAAATCTAGTAAATCATAAAAAACTGCAAATGCAAATGTAGTAATGTTTAAAAATAAAATAGAGGTTCTACTTTTTTTACTAACAGTTAGAGTTTTTGGTAAAAACTTGCATAAATATATATTATATTTAGGTGACTTTATAAATATTATGCCAATAGATATTTGTGAAAATCTTGGTTTAACTCTTATTAAGTTTAATAGAGTAGTGACTCAATTAGACAAATCTAGAGTTAAAGTGACTGGTGAATTGTTAAATATACAGATACAACTTACTTCAAAACCAAGGGTGCAAAAATTTATTGATATTCAAGTTGTTGACATTATAGATGCTTATGGCATGTTAATTAGCAGAGATTGAACCAAAGCTTTGAATGGATGCATGTCAAATAATTTCGCTCACATGTGACTAATATGGAGGGGAGTTCCTAAAAAAATGTAGATTGCAAGGGAACCAAAGATGAAGCAGATGATCACTAAATATAATGAAATCAATACAAGGGTCAATGTGGTTAATTATGATTTAAGGGTTTACACCCTTGACACTCCTCAAGTATGTAATTCTAAGGACTCTCATGCTATGCTTGGATTTTGAAAATTATATGTTGATGGTGCTAGATGCAAATTTGGGTGTGGAGTAAGAGTAGTTTTAATCAATATCATTGGGAAAGAATATAATTATTCTTCCAAACTTCAATTTAATTACACTAATAATTTGGTAGAGTATGAAGCATTGATATTTGGATTACAATTTTCTATTAAACATAAGGCTAAAGAACTACTAGTATATGGTGATTCTGAACTAGTAGTCAATTATGTTAGAAGTAAGTATCAATGAAAATGGTAAATACAAGTTTAGAAGATGGGACTTGATTGAGTATTTTGATGCTTTCAATATAGTTTCAATCCCTAGAAAAGGAAACTAATCTACTAATGAATTAGCTTCAGTTGCAATTAACCTAATACCAAATCAAGGTTCCAAATTGGGAAGGTTTATCATTGAATTGGTCCCATGTCCCTCTATACTTGAAAACATTAATCATCTCCAAGTGTTTAGTGATGACCAATATATCATTGAATTCATGAATAACTCAAGAGTTTTTGAGTCTCATATTATTGATGAGGTCAATGAGAACTCTCTTGATGATGATAGAATTGATGACAAGATCATACAACTAAATGATAACATGATTCTCAAAAGCATGATTTCCTTGGAAAGACTATTTGACAAAGATAAGCTAGTTGAAACTATTAAAGTTCCCAAATTAAATGAGAAGGATTATAATGAAGTTGACTTAGGAACTCAAGGTCAACTTCAACTAGTAAACATTGGTAAAACATTCACAAATGTAGAGTCTATAAATGCTAGAGACCTACTAACTAGGTACAAGGATGTTATTGCATGGTCTTATAAAGACTTGAAGATATTTGATCCTCAAGTTATCACCCATACCATTCCTTTGAAAGAAGCATGTAAACCCTTTAGGCAGAAGCAAAGATTGGTTAATCCTATTTTGGAACCATTGATTTATAAAAAGGTCAAGAAATTATTAGATGCAAAAATAGTTTTTCCATTTAGACATTCTACTTGGGTAGCTAATCTAGTACCACTTAGAAATAAAAATGGGGAGATTAAATTATGCATAGATTTTATGAACTTGAACAAATCTTTTGAAAATGATAATTATCCTTTGCCATCCCTTGACCAGGTGATTCAAAATGTTAGTGGTTCTGCCATGATGTCTTTTCTAGATGGTTTTTAAGGTTACAATCAGGTACTTGTTAACAAGGAAGATAGAATAAACACTACATTCATAACAAAACGGGGAAATTTTACTTACAAGAGGATGCATTTTGGACTCATCAATGCATGAGATACCTTTCAGAGAGATATGGACCATGCCTTTCAAGGTCTCATAGGTAAATGCATCATTATATATGGATGATTTGACTATATTTTCCATGAATAGAGAAGATCAATAATGCATTTACAATAAGTATTTGAATGTTGTCAAAGGTATGGAATTTATCTTAACCCTAAAAAACCATATTTTTTTTAATTGAAGGGAGATTGATAAGACACGTGATCACTAGAGATGGGATTTATATAGATCAAAATAGAGTCAATGCTATATATAAAATAGAACCCCTGACTAGTAGAAAAGAGCTAAAGTATTTCTTTGCGAAGATTAATTTTTTAAGGAGATTCATTTCTAGTTTTGTAGAGATTATGAAATCACTCAATGACATGATAAATAAGGATATAAAGGTTGAAAGGGATGAATAAATGAAGAAAGCCTTCATGGATATCAAGAAAATAATACGACAAGCACCTTTGATGATAAGTCCTCACTTTACAAAAGATTTTTATCTTTATTATTTTGATTCTAAACATATTATAGTCGCTATATTAACTCAAAAATTTGATAAATGTGATCATCCAATTTAATTTATGAGTACTAACTTCAAAAATGCCGAGTTAAATTATTTGCTAATTGATAAACAAGTATTTTTTTTTGGTTAAGACAACCAAAAAGTTTAGACACTATATTCTTAAGAATAAGGTGCATGCTATATTTATCGACCCTACTACCAAACTAATGTTGAGTCAATGTGAATTAGGAGAAAAAAGAGGGAAGTGGATGTCCATACTCTAAGAATATGATTTTGAAATGAAAAATACTAAATTGGTGAGGTGTTAGGGATTAATTTAATTAGTTTCTAACACTAATCCTAGATTGAACATCATGTAGGTTGACCAACAACATTTTCAACCAAATGATTGGTATGATGCAATCATTTATTTACTGATCAATGGTTCCTATCCTATAATACTGATCAGAGAACAAATAAGAGGTTTGAGGCACAAAGTAGCTCACTTATTGATCAAGGATGGGATACTTTATCAAAATAACTATGGAGTGTATTTGAGATGCATTTCAAAGGAAAAATCAACTAAAATCTTAAGTACCTTTCATGAAAAACTTTGGAGTGGATGCCCCTATGGGAAAAAACTTACAAAATGTTAAGGGTAGGATATTATTGGCCAAACATTTTCAAAGATGCTCACAAACATGTCAGAGAATGTCATCAATGCCAAATTTTCAATAGAAAGGAAGATAAAGTAGCTATGACCTTGAGGATAGTTAAATTGAAAAACCATTTGCTCAATGGGGTTTGGAATTTGTAGGGGTTATCAACCCTAATTATTTATATGGAAATAAGTATGTTCTTACTACCATAGATTATTGTACAAGATGGATATAGGTAGTAGCAATAACATAGTGTAGGACTGAAGATGTTATCAAGTTCTTAGAAGAGAACGTTTGCACCAAGTTTGGGATCTTAGTACCATTGGTCTATGATAATAGATCGATGTTTACATCTATAAAGATGACTGAGTGGGCCTATGACAATAAAATAACTCTTAAGCTTTCATCTAATCATTACCCTTAGGGTAATAGAGTTTCAAAGTCTACAAACAAGAATATGATCAAAGCTATTAAGAAGTATACAATTTAAAAACCAAGAACATTGCATCTATTTTTGAAGTATGCTCTATGGGCATATAGAACTAGAGTGAAACAAATTCTAAAAATGTCACCATTTCTCTTGGTATATGGACAATAACCAATCTTTCCAATTACTCTCAAATTACCAACTTACAAGTTTATACATGAGTATAAGGAAGAAGATTAAGAATATGCCAATTCTAGGTCATTTGATATAATCCAAGTGGAGGATGATAGAGAAGAAACATTTGATAATTTTGACAGACATCAAACCACTATCAAACTATGGTTTAATAAATGGTCAAAGATCTAGGTGTTCAAATAGGGAGACCTAGTTCTCTTATGGGATAAATCATCTGAGCCAAAAGAGAAACATGGGAAATTCACTCATTTATGGATTGGACCTTACCAAATTGATGAGAAAATAGGAAAAAATACCTTTAATCTCAAATACTTACAAGGAGTAGAGTTCACTTTGCCAACCAATAGGTAGTATCTCAAGCATTATTTTTCTGTTGTTTCACCTCAAGTCTTTATGGAGTAATCTGTAAGATTAGTTAGAGTTAGTGTAGGTAGGTTTAGAATAGTTTCATTCCTGTCCCTTGTTTGTAAATAGTGTTTGTGAATATTTGTTTTCTTTTTGTGTGTTTACTTTCTTTGCTTTGTTTTTTGGCTTCCAATAAGTCTTTTCCAAGATAGGTCTTCAAGCTCCAAATCCATTTAAGTGCTCAAAATAATTTCATAAACCAATAATGCAGATATAACTCTTAAACATTATTTGATCATGGATTTTGAAAATTATAAGCTTAATGTTATGTTACTGAGAAATTGATGAAGATTAATATATAGACTAATTTCTCCTTAAAAATCTTAAACCTTATTTTGATCTAAGTTTGATTTCAATAAGGATTACATGTGTTTGAGTGAAATCTTGAATTATTAAAACAAAGACATGTTAGCACTTAAAGAACATTATTGCATGGGATGAAGTCTATGACAAAGGATGATTATCTTGAAAATTAAACATCTGATAAAAAATCCTAAACACCTTGTTAATTCTGGTTCCCAACCTTTGTTAGCAAGTTAAATATAGTTGAAAAATATAAAAATAAAAGCCTTATAAAAAATCTAAAAGTTTTTTGAGCAAAGGTGATTTTGGTAACCTCCATCGAGGCTACATACACCTGACTGATAGTGGAAAAAGTCCTAGAGTAGATCTAAAGGTATCTCTATCGGGGATATGAATGCCTGGTTGGCAGCAAAGCAATACCCAAACCTTCCCCTTTTATAAAGCATGATTCATAATGAATATCTACATATGCTACAAGTTTATGTTAATGATTAAGGTCATGAAATATAGAAGTCGTTATTTAAATCCCAATGGCAAGCAATAAATGAATCAAAACACACACACACATACATAATATGACTGAGTTTGATATATGACCTTAATTCTACATTTATAAGACTTGTTTCAATTATGAATTTATCTTAATAATGGTACTTGATCATGTAGAATTATTAGTTTGGTTATTATTTTGAACCAAAAGTATCCGAATTCTAATATTCTGTGATGTTCCCCTAGAAGTTGTCATTTGTTGAGGTTAACATCCCCTATTTCTAAAAAATGAGGACTCTTGTTCAAATTTTGAAAATTATTTTATAAATTGAGTATTCAACTTGATTAGAGTGCATTATTGGGTATCATGTTTTGATTTATCTTACATTGACATGTTAACACATAAGCTTTATTTGATCTTATATAATGTTACTAACATTTGGTCCATGTGTTTCCATCTTGTAGGGTCAATGGATCTTCATTAAAATGAACAAATGTTCATGGGTTTATGCTTCAATGTTAATTTGTCCCTTAGACTAGTTAACTAATATGGTCTCATTGAGTCATTATATTAACATTTGGTCCTTAATTGATTAATTGAATCAAAGTTTAAATAAAATTCAAAACCTTAGTCTAAATTACTTTAGCCTATGTTATTATTAAAATAGATTCAAATTTTCGTTGGGCCACTTTATTCCATCTTAGTCTTAGTTTAATTTCAGCGTAAGTTTTGATCGAGTCTATTAATTCATTAAAACTTTAATATAAGCTTTATACTAAGTTTTTATATGTCCTGAGCACTTATTTTTTGATTTTACTGTTCACAGGTATGATTGAACATAGGAATGCCAAGTTTCAAAACCTCACTCAATCAGATCAAAGATAAATAGTATGTGGGTGATCATCTGAAATCAATAAGTTAAAGTCCCTTATATCAATATTGATGGTGTGTATTTCTTACGTATGAATTTTTATCAATGATGCACATTAAAGACTTGGGTTAATAAGTCAAGATGGAGATATAATGGTGATCATGAAATCAATAAGACAAGATAGAGATCTAATGGTGAACACAAAGTTAATAGGTCAAAATATCTTGAGATTGAATGTGATGATGACATGTGTCACAATCATGGTGAATTGTTCGCAGATCAATAACCTACATTTGATCATATGTTTGCAAGATCAATGATGCACATTTGATCATGTAAATAAAAGATTGATGACATGAATTCAACCATGCAGATGAAGATTAACAGTGAAAATTGAGTCATTAAGTCAATTTGCCTATATTACATGCAAGGCCACTATATGGTGCAAGAGTGTTAAATAAATAAAGACGAATATAATGGTACATAAAAGGCATGTAGAGATACCAAGTGTCATAATCTTGGAAGCTTGGATCAAAGATCAATAGCCAATGTTGAAAGTCAAGGCTAGGAGACTCCTAAGGAGATTGCAAGAGTGAATTTGATCAAGTTTGCAAGGGGAATGAGAAGAAAACATGTGTTTGAAGTGACAATGATCATATTTTAAAATTAAATAAGTAGCATGGCAATGAGATTCCATATAGGCAAACATGTCAGATCAAAATATTTTATGGACCAAAGCATGTGAATATATAAATATGAGATCAAAGTATGATTTAGGTTATCGAAAGTAAATACTTCAAATTTGTACGCCATTATTAAATCTTAGTTAAACCCCCTAAAAGCCCTCAGATGTATGAAAAAGCCCTAGAATTATTCATGCATTCACTATTTTGAGCTAGAAGAGAGAGCTTGATAATCAAAGCTATTAAAAAAGGTCTAACTAAAAAGATGGAAGTGTTGAATTATCATTCACAAGTGAACAAATTAATCAGAATCATAGTGATGGAAACCTATGCACATACTTCAAAGCAAGTGGTTGAATTATACTTATCATCAGATGCAGAGAGCAGAGTATTTAAAGATATAAAGTTCGTGGCTTCTTCAATAAATACATGAGATAATAACTGCTCAAGCTTGTTCTAGACCATAGAGAACCAAGGAATTTTAACCAAAGAAGAGGAGAAGCTACTTTTGGTAAAGATACCATATGATGACATCGTGGCAATTTAGTTTAAAGGACTTCATTATGTTACCACCAAGCTAGAGCTATTGCACTACATCAATGTCTTAAAGGTTGGTGGGGATAACTTTTTTAATTCTTTTATAATGGGGTCAACCTCATTTATAGGGTTATCTTAGGGATATGACTCACCACCTTGTCCTTCTTCTCTAAGAGGTACCTCACTAGGTGGAATTCCCTCTAAACTATTCAAATTACATTCTTGGGTTTCCAGCTTACTTTGAAGGGCTTTTAAGGCAATTAATATCTCATTTAGAACTACCTTTTGGTTAGCATTAGGATTATTTTCATCATAGTTAGGGGATCCAACATTACAGCTAACATTGTTGAGTGGAGGTTCTTTGATTTCAATAATATTGGACCTATGACCTCTACCTCTACCTCTACCAGGGTTAACATCCCTTGGGTTATTTTCTACCATTCTATATCTTGTTCTCACCATCATATGTTGAAACAAACAATAACTCAGTAAAAAAAATATCAAGTAAGATTCCCCAAAGTTCCCCATAGTATATAAACCTATATTTTATACCATAATGTAATAACCACAATTTTTATTATACATCAAGATAAACAACTATAATTCACAGATTTTAAACATAGTAAGAAAAATGTAATAAGATATATAATTATGTTAAAACCAACATAGGAATTAGACCAAGTCAATAAGTTACCAATGACTTCATTAAATGCAAATTCCCCTACATACATACATACATACATACACACACACGCACGCACGCACGCACGCACGCACGCACGCACGCACGCACACACACACACACACACACACACACACACACACACACACACACACACACACACACACACACACACACAAACACACACACACACCAATAGAGATCATATTTGGCATACATAAGAATCCCTAATATGCATGATATTAATCATGACAACATCTTCAAGATAACAAGGCCAACAAAAATAAATAACACACAAGAGTAATAAAATGTCACATAAAAATGGTCTAAGGAGATCCAAAATAATGGGCATGTTCAATTTTTTCACACTCAAGTGGATGACATGTTTAAATGTCCATACACCAAATAAACAAGCATCACTCAAGAAATATGGCCAATAAGCAAAGGAACATGTTCAAATGTTAAACAAATTATACACACACACACACACACACATACACACACACACACATATATGTGTGTGTGTTTGTGTGTGTGTGTAAGAAAAATCTACAAATCTTCAGATAACAACCATTTATTGTTGGAATGAGTATTTACAACATAAATAAAATATTAATTAGTTTTCATGAAAACCCTTAATTTAGTTTTAGTACTAAAAATACTATACAAAAGTTCTATCTATGTGATCATTGTACCATGATCATCGTAATAATCACTAAACTTATGCCTTCATACAATGGTCTAGCATTAATTCATGTTTTTAGATTTTTTTCATTGCTTTATTCTTAAGAGTTTTGGCAAGTCTTATTTAGGTTTACCATGATGGACATATCTACATAAGTATCCATCACATCACTTAACATACTCAAATTAAGTTCATGAAGGATGCCAATTAACCATCTCAAAACCCTTGGAATAAATATTAAGCCCTTACTTCCAATTTATATGCATCACTCGGTCAATGTGTGAGTAATGCAAATGTAACAAATCATAGTAATAAAATATTCATTTTATCTTTATGTTTCAACAACCATGCTTGAGTTCCACATGTGAACATTCATAAAGTACACCTTAGAATATATTAAAATTTGAGATTAGTTACCATTTTTCCTTCGTTAGAAGGTACCAAATAATATAGTTTGCTTTTAGTTCATTCAAAAATTTAGGTGATTTACACCAAGTCCATAGGACCCCTAAGTGTTTACTTCATCTTATTTATTTGAAAAACACATATTATTGTCATTAATCTTGTAATAACTCATTTAATCAAGATAATATGAATCATTTTCACATGTTTGATTGTGATCACAAAACTTATGTAATAGTTTCAATAAATGCATAATTTGACAACAAACAATAGTAAATATTCCCTCTTGGAAATGAATATAAAATTTATTTAACCTAGTTACAGGGTATTATTTTAAGATCTCATGATTATTTTACCAGTTAAGATTAAAGACTAAGGTATTCAATAGAATCTATGAATCGAATACATTTTTATCTTTTTAACATATCAACTTAAGGTAATACCACATTTAGAAAAGCATGATTTTGTATTAAGTTCATTGATGAGTGTCCACCTCTTTTAGTTAACTTTAAGATCTAAATAGACCAAGGTCGATAATTAATTGAATATAATAATTATGATCACTTTAATATTTTAGATTTCTCGTCTAAATATTTAGACCAATAGTTAAAAATTCACAACTTCTAAATCTCTTTATCATTTGTAAAGAAATAATTGTATTTAACAACCCAATATAAGAATTAGATATACTTGAGTATTTTGGTCAAGGTAATGTGGTCACATCGATTCCAATATTTAAATTGAGTAACAATAACAAGTAAATTCTTAAGAGAACACACTCATATATTTTTTAATCTAATAAGATTTAAATCACTAAAATGAATGACAAGCAAATATTACAAATACAAATAATAAGTGATCTTACTCATTTTATTATTATATAAAAATAGCTAATGAATATTCATAGTTTTTTTCACAATCATACAATAAAATTCTCATCAAACAATTTATAGATTAGTGTTTTCAACCACATAGACAATGGATTTATAAAAACAACTTTCCATTATATACATCCTCTTAAAAATGCAACATCTTATAAATGAAACTAGCAACATTACATAAATAACCATTATTGAAAGGTATTGACTTCCTTACTATCAATAAGGATATCAATTAATCTTTATGTTATGAATTGTATTAACACCAAATGAATCCTATTTATGTAATCTAGCTTAAACATAACAATATCATTAAATAAGATAAATCTATAATTAATAGTGGATATAATATAACAAAATAATCAAACCCATTTTTTTTTTACAACATAGTCCAAAAATAATATTTCCTCCAACTAATTCAAAAGAATGCACATCCTAAAGAAGTCAGACAAGTAAACTATTTATTTATAATTCCAACGAAGCAAACCTACTTCAATCCCAATGATCCCAAACATAATTAACCCTAGAACACCCCAACCATCATTTGGTTGTGTATTTAGGTATTAGGATAGGTGATAATAAAGGATAAAAAGAGAGAGAACAAATCTAAGCTTGAATAAATAAACATATAATAAATAAAATAAAAGAAGAACTTATCTACATTCAAACTCACAAATATTCATTGTCTTGGCACATAATCAAATGTATATAAATCATCATACTCAGCTTCATAATTTAAGAATCACATTTTACTCAACGAATATAACTTGAACCTCAACTATTTACTTTTTATAGCCTGTGCATTAAATACCAAACCATCAAAACTAAGAGAGCTAGTATGGAAATATAGTTCCTCTTTCAACAATTAATGGCAATGAAAGTATCTAAGAACATTAAAATGGATATGAAATCAAATTTTACTGAATAATAATCATAAAACCTTTAACACTTATGTCATAAGAATAACTCAAAAAATCTGAGTTTAATAACCACGTAACCACCTAAAAGAGTCATGCACTTATTTCCAATAGTCAAGAATAAAACCCACAATCATAAACAACTTGACATACAATTATGTTGCCAATAAAACCAAGTAAGAAACCAACAATCAATATTGACCCGAAATCTAAATCATAACCAAATGATTAAAAAAAATAGGATTTTAAGTCAAATCTTAATGACCTATCCTTCATATTTTCCATGAAATGATTGTATCTATTCACAAAATGTACAACCATTATTCAACATATATGAATGATTTCATCTAAAATCAGAATGAAATGATTTGGAAAAAAACTTGTGCAACAATAAACCCAACAAAATAATGGCATTTTCAAATGGAGAGATTAATGCCCATAATCTATCCAAGCTCAACCCAAAACCATTTTACTATTATATTCAAAACCCTAGTAATAAAAAAAACACATTCTTCAATATTTCCATGGCCACACTACTAAAAAAAATAATGAATAATACACAAAACCAATGGCATTTACAGGTGCAAAAACCCATTTCATAATAATGCAGGGTTTACAAAAATAAACATAAAAACCCTATTTATTTTTGCACACCAATAATACAGGATTTAAACCATTAAAAGAGAGAAAATAGAATATATATATATACATATACATATATATACATATATATATATATATATATATATATATATATATATATATATATATATATATATATATATATATATATTATATATATACACACACACACACACACACACACACACACACACACACACACACACACACACACACACACACACACACACACATAACTTGACATATAATTATGTTGCCAATAAAACCAAGTAAGAAACCAACAGTCAATATTGACCCAAAATCTAAATCACAGCCAAATGATTAAAAAAATTAGGATTTTAAGTCAAACCCTAATGACTTATCCTTCATATTTGCCATGAAATGATTGCAATTATTCACAAAATGTACAACCATGATTTAACATATATGAATGATTTCATCTAAAATCAGAATGAAATGATTTGCAAAAAACTTGTGCAATAATAAACCCAACAAAATAATGGCATTTTCAAATAGAGAGATTGAATGCCCATAATATATCCAAGGTCAACCCAAAACCATTTTACCATTATATTCAAAACCCTAGTAATAATAAAAATGTAGTCCTCAATATATCCATGGCCACACAACTAAAAAAATAAAGAATTATACACAACACCAATATCATTTACAGGTGCAAAAACCCATTTCATAATAATGCAGGGTTTATAAAAATAAACACAAAAACCCTATTTATTTTTAAACACCAATAATATGGGATTAAAACCATTAAAAGAGAAAAACTAGAATATGTGTGTGTTTGTGTATGTATGTGTATATGTATATGTAAATGCATGCATGCATGTGTGTGTGTGTGTGTGTGTGTGTGTGTGTGTACACACACACATACATATATACATATATAAACACATACATATATGTATATACACACACACACACATATATATATATGTATATGTATATATACATATACATATATATACATATACATATATATATGTGTATATATATATATATATATGTATGTATGTATGTATGTATATATGTATGCACACACACACACATACACACACAAGTTTATCTATTTTAATGGTTTGAATCCCATATTATTGGTGTGCAAAAATAAATAGGGTTTTTGCGTTTGTTTTTGTAAACCTTGCATTATTATGAAATGGGTTTTTGCACCTATAAATGCCATCAATTTTGTGTATAATTCATTATTTTAAAGTTGTTTGGCCATGGATATATTTAGGATTGTGTTTTTGTTATTACTAGGGTGTTGAATATAATGGTAAAATTATTTTGGGTTGACCTTGGATAGATTATGGGCCTTCAATCTCTCCATTTGAAAATGCCATTATTTTGTTGGGTTTATTATTGCACGGGTTTTTTTTTCAAATCATTTCATTATAACTTTAGATGAAATAATTCATATATGTTAAATCATGGTTTTAAATTTTGTGAAGAGATGAAATAATTTCATGGAAAATATGAAGGATAGGTCATTATGGTTTGACTTAAAATATCAATTTTTTTAATCATTTGGTTATGATTTAGATTTTGGGTCAATATTGACTATTGGTTTCTTACTTGATTTTATTGGCTATGTAATTGTATGTTAGGTTGTTTATAACTATAAATATAACTATATATATATGTGTGTGTGTGTGTACACACACACACAAACACATATATATGAATATGCATATGCATATGTATATGTATATATATACACATATACATCTATATATATGTATATGTATATGTATATATGCATATACATATACATATACATATATATATACATATACATATACATATACATATACATATACATGCATATATATATATATGTATGTATATGCATATACATATACATATACATATACATATACATATACATATACATATACATATACATATACATATACATATACATATACATATGTACATATGCATATGAATATGCACGCACGCACACACACACACACACACACACACACACACACACACACACACACACACACACACACACATTCTAGTTTCTCCTTTTAAATGGATTGAATCCTGTATTATTGGAGCAAAAATAAATAAGGTTTTTGTGTTTGTTTTTGTCAACCCTACATTATTATGAAAAGGGTTTTTGCACTTTTAAATGCCATTATTTTTGTGTATAATTCATTATTATTTTTAGTTATATGGCCATGGATATATTGAGGACCATGGTTTTGTTATTACTAGGGTTTTGAATATAATGGTGAAATGGTTTTGGGTTTCCCTTAAATATATTATGGGTGTTCAATATATCCATTTTAAAATACCATTATTTTGTTGGGTAGAAAAAATAAAGTGGTAAGAACACAATGATTTACCCAAAGATGGTTATAATCATGAAGAAATGCAGGTGGGACAGTGTGAAATGATTTACCCATATGCAGTTATAATCATTGGACCCCAATTATGAAAAACATAATAAACTTGGCTGAGGATGATGATAACTTAACATAGAGGGTAATGATGAATTGGAACAACCTACTAGTAGAGAGACGCTCGCCTGAACTAATAAAGGTTGAAATTTATTCATGGTTAATTACTCTATTTGGGATATGAGTGAGATAGAATCAAGATGTCAGTGCTAAAGAGATGCCACCATTACTGAATAAAGTTTTTGAATCTTAGGTATTTTTATCACATGTCAGTAGGCATCATGGTATAACATCATGAGGACTTGGCTGAAATATGCATGAGGACTGACTCTCATAATCCAATACTCAATAGAAAACAATGCACCAATGATAGAAACCATGATGACAATGTAAACATATGAATAAGGATGGATTCAAGTGTAAGTGTGGGCAAGAAATCACCCAATGAACACACATAAACTAAATCAAGGCAACAATGCAAAAAATAAATAAACAAATAGACAAACAAATAAAATAAGCAAAAATAAACAAACAAATAATGCAATAGAAACTCTATGAACATTTCCCCTAGAAAATAGGCAATAAATCAAATGAACCAAATGGGGAAATAGAAGAAAATGAAGGGGGTAGCTGAGCTATCTCTATATGCACTAGGAAAGTGGATGCTACCTACATAGTTCCATGGATATTATATCCAATAAAAAACTTTAGGCCAAATGTAGTTCTCCTAGGGAATGGGAAGAATGTGATAAATAAGGAAAACAAATAGAATGGATTTGATAGAAGAAGAGGAATGGTCTTAAAAAAATAAGTGTGTGAGATAAAATGCCAAAAAAGATGGGGAAACTAAGTGACAAGTGATTTTCTGGTAACTTGGTAAGGGTTCCCAGAATCCTTAAGGCAAAGAAGTGGTCAATATTTTTGTTTTTTGTAATGATTTTTCAAATGTTTTTAAAGTATCTCAACTTGATAAAGAATGAAAAGACACTAAATGGTTCAATCTCACAAAATGGTGAGAGAATTTAAACTAAGGTTGCTCACAAAATGGAGAGAGTGTGGATTAAGTTACTCACAAAATGCTGAGAGTGTGGCTTAGGTTACTCATAAAATGATGAGAGTGTGTAGAAAAAGGTGACTAAGTTAACCTCAACAAATATTTAACACTACCTACATATTCCTAGAGTAGGACCTCAAGTCACTGTAGTTTTACCCTTACAGTGGAGGAATTCGACAAGTGTAGCAGTCAATTCAAACAAAACAAGCACAGTTGGTAAAGAGGGATAAGATGACATAGAAAGTGGAAAGTTGTTACATCAAGGCTTAATGTTATCCCTAGTTTGCCTATAGGTGGTTATAATGAGGATACAATGGTACTAATTTTTCCAAAGGTGGTTATAATTAGTAGCAAGACCAGTGGTAAGAAAAGAATAACAAATGAAAGATGCAACTGTTGAAACTTCTATCACACTATCCAAAAATATGATCTTTATCTGAAGTACTTGAACCCATTAATGAAACTAATCAGATACCTTGATGCTAAAAATGTGTAATAAAATGGAAAAAAAACCAAGGTCAAATGGACTAGGCCTTTAGAACACACTAGGCTGATAGGTCAAAAGTGGAAAATGGATACGGTGAAGAGGATAGATAAGGGTGGTATTTGTACAAAGAAGAATAGTGATAAAATGACATAACTGAAATAGTGCTGACATACTATAGATTTTAGTGCTCAATCATAATACCACTTGAGATGAATAATATTCATCAGCTCAAGAAGTTCATATCTCCATATGATGTGGCAAGCCTATATGCTCTTGATCCATAATCTACAGTAATGATGAAAGGCCCTAGCCAATTTGGTTTTAATTTTTATTTATGCTTCTTCTCAGCCATGGTATTTTTTTGGTTTTCTTTAAGAACAAGATCATCAATTTTAAATGTTTTATGCTTAACACACCAATTATAGTGGCCTTTGAGTTGGTTTTGATATGCTTGAATATTATTGAGTGCGGTTGTGCATTTCTCATCAAGTAAGTCTAGCTCTTGTAGGTGAGCTACTCGATAGTCATGATCATCCATGACATGCTTGAAAGAGATGTGTAATGAAGGCAATTCAACCTCAATAGGAAGGATGGCCTTAGTACCATAAATAAGTGAGTATGAAGTGGCTCTTGTGGGGTATGATGATTGGTATGGTATGCCCAAAGGGCAAGAAATATATATAAGTGCCAATCACGACTACCATCATTGACAATCTTTTTGAGGATATTGACAATGGTTTTGTTAGATGCCTCAGCTTGGCCATTACCTTGAGGGTAATATGATATAAAAAAAATATTATGTGATGTTATATTCAGTACATAACTAGTTTATATCCTTATTCTTGAATGATCTTTTATTATCATATATAATGTTAGAAGGGATATCGTAGCACCAAATGAGATGGTTGAAGATGAATTTGGAAATTTGTTTTCCAGTCACATAAGTGAGGGGTATAGCTTCAAACCACTTAGTAAAATATTTGGTGGTGGTAAGGATGTGTTTATGGCCATTAAATGAAGTGAGATTGATATTCCCAATGAGATCAAGTCCCCATATAGAAAATGGCCATGGTGTCAACATCGGTTTCAAAGTTTTTTCTAGGGCATGAATCAGATTAGATGTCATTGACAATTGTCACACTTTTTTATATATGCAGTGACATCTACATCCATTACAGGCCAGTATTAATCAGTATGCAAGAGATTTTTAGATAGGATTGCCCCACTATAATGAGTTCCACATACTCCTTTGTGAACTTATTTTAATGCTAGTGTAGATTCTATCAAAGTTAAACAATGAAAAAAAGTTTCGTCAAAACTATGATGGTAAAGGGTAGATCCTAGTAAAATATAATGAGTGGAATGATGAATGAAGGCTTTGGTTTATTTTTGAGATAGGTTAGGTGGTAGAACTTGGTCATGAAGGTAATTGTAAAATTCTGAGTACCAGATAGAATTAGGCCAATAATATCACAAATCATTGCAATGGTTGAAGGTTCATGAGCTGGTGCTAACAAATTCTCGACAAAGAATTGATACTCTCTAGATTTATTTATTTGTCAAATCAGAGAGTCAATAGTAGACATGGCATATATAGTTCTATTACTATCCCTTAGTATGTGCTCAAATTGAATGTTGGCAATTTATTTTTTAAGAGTGTTGATCATGGCTTTATATGGAACCAACTTGTCATCTTTAGTCTAAAAATGATCCATGACCTGATTGATGTTTAACTAAGAATCATCATAAAATTGGAGATGAAATATATTTCAATGCACTACTTATCAAAGTCCTATAATAAGTGCTTCATACTCAGCCATGTTGTTTGTATAAGGAAAACTGATTTTGAATGATTTGGGGATTAGATCCCCTTATGGTGTAATAAATAGTAGGCTTGCCCTTGATCCATGTGCAACAAATGAACCATAAAAATATAGCTTCTAGGGATAATAATCAAGGGGTGTGTCAATGATGGTCATTATAGATTTATCAATAAATTAAAATGTGAGTGGTCGTGTCTATGAAAGGTGCTTCAACAAGTTGATTTGCAAGAACTTGTCCCTTGATTGCCTTTTGATTGACATACTCTATGTCAAACTCACTGATAAACATGATACATTTAGCCATTCTACCTTGAAAATCTATTTTATATAGTAGATATTTGAGCAGATCTACTTTTGAAATGACCATGGTCTTATTATTCAATATGTAATGGCGTAGTTTTTGAGTTGTGAAGACCATGGCCAGACAAGCTTTTTCAATAGGTACATAGTTATACTCATATGTAACCAAGGTAAGGTTTAGGTAGTATACAACATGATCCTTTCCATTATCATCATGTTGAGTCAAGAGTGCCCCCAAAGCATGGTTAGTAGTTGATAGTTATAACAAGAATATATTTCCTAGCATAAGAGGTAATAAAACAAGTAGATTAACAAGATAGTTTTTGAGTTGTTTATAAGTGATCATCCTAGTGAAATGCAACTCCATTCTTCAAAAGGTGTGTAAATAGATGGCACTTGTCTATTAATTAAGAGATGAAACATTGGATTGACTAAATTTTACCCTACAAACTACGGAGTTACTTTAAATTGGTTGGTGGTGGCATCTTGGTTATAACATAGACTTTAGCCAAATCGACATCAATACCTCTATGAGACATGATGAAGCTAAGTAATTTTATTGAAGTTACACCAAACACATATTTCTTTGGATTGAGTCTAACTTTGTACTACCATGATCTTTCAAATATTTTTCATAGCATTGCTAAATAGTCTACCTTAGTTTTGGATTTTCCTAATATGTCATCAACATATTCTTCAACAATATTATGCATCATATCATGGAATATGATATTCATGGCCCTTTTATATGTAGCTCTAGAATTATTAAGGCTAAATGGCATTACCTGATAAAAAAGTGTTCCCAATGGAGTGGTAAACACTATTTTATGTTGGTCTTTTGGTGATATTTTGATCTGGTTATATCTTGAAAAGCCATCCATGAGTGAAAGCATTTCATAACCTACTGTGGAGTTGATGATCATGTCAATATTAGGCAAGGTAAAATCATATTTAGGACAAGCTTTGTTGATGTCTTGAAACTTAGTACAAATTTTGATCTCTTCAAGCTTTTTGCTAATAGGTACCACATTAGAGATCCATTTTGAGTAGTCAATATATAAAATACATCATGCTTCTAAGATTTTTTATAATTATTTATTTACCAGTAAAAAAATGTGAGGATGCATCTTACGTAGCTTTTATTTTATTGGTTTAGCATCAGGATTAACCGCAAGGTGATGCAGAACCAAGGTGGGGTCTAAACCTGACATGTCAGAATAAGCCTAGGCAAAGATATTTACAAATTATCTCAATAGATTTGTAAAGACATCATGTTCCTCTTCAGTGAGGGGCACACTTAATTTTATCCATTTTAGGTCTAATGGAGTCTTGATATTTACCTCTATTGTATCTTCAACTAGAAGGGTCAAACCATCTTCTAAGATAGTAGGCAATGATTGGAACTATCAGATTATGTTATGGTCCTATGTTAGGACTTGTTCTTCAACTTCTCCTGGGCATGATGAATCTGAGTTCCCTAATGGGAGATCTAGCCATGTGACAAAAAAAGTTAGAAATTCTTGAAGAATTTGATCAAATACTTGTTGTTACTCAAAGCTAAGCTTGGATCCACAAGTAAGTTCATCGTTGGTGGTCTCTTGGTATAAATTCAAAGATTAATGAATACCCCCATCTAATGTCACTTGAAATAGGTTTTCACCACTAGACTAGCCTTTATCTTTAATTTTTCCCTGATTAAAAAGTGCCTCAAAGAGGTTTTCACTTTGGGACCTCAATGTTTTACCTATTTGTTTTTGGTTAAGGGTGTTCACTCACTCTCCAAGATAGGTTGTAGGATCTAATGTGATTGAGAACATTGATTTGTGACATATCAAAATAATGAAGTCTCTAAGGCCTAAGAATTATAGAATGCCTCATCATTCTAAAACTCATCAATCAATAGACTAGATTCCTGTTGGTCCCAATCTATTAGTTGGGGATACTATAATGGTAATGGGTTGTAATGAATGGCTAGGGTAAGGGTACAAATGGCATTGTTATCAAATAGGTTAGTTTTATCTAGGTTATCAAAAGTGAGATTATGATCAGACTCTACTTCCCTATCGACATTATCCTCACTAGTCACTAGTGATGAAGTTTGAATAAGCTATGTGGGGTCACCCCTAGGTAGTTGAAATCCAATTCCATAAGATCTTTCATACTTGGTCATATAAGTTGGCTCGATGGTTCATTGTTGATTCGGTCTGAGGCCTCTCCCTTCATAATTGTAACACTCCATGATCCTATTGGGAATAAAATACTTTACACTTTTATAACAATTAGATTGATTTTTGTTGTATAACCATGATTCATCTCCTTTAAGAGGATCAAGTTCTAGGCCAGATGCTAGTATAAATGTGACAGGTCCTTTATCTTTGTTCTTTTATTGCCAATACATATGTGGGGTGACTTTAGGTCACCTAAAAGTTTTTGGATTATGAAGAAGATTGGCAATATGAAATGTATCATGGGTCACATACTCTCTCGATCCATTAATTAAAATGGTGAAATGATTAGAAGCTTCAGGAGGTGGCATATGGGAAAGAGAATCCAAAGTATTAGGATCTATATATTTATCTGGTGAAGGATCAATAAGTATAACTTTTCCTTTATCCTGCTTGGAACTTAGATTCATGCCATACTGATAATCATAGCTTTTAAATTTAGCCTCAAGATTTTTGTAGTGTTCATATGGATGTAAATCTCCTAGAATATTCACTTCTATCCCTGAGAGGGAAAACTTGATACATTGGTGCAACATTGATGAGACTGCATGAATATCATGTAACTAAGGCCTGCCTAGAAATATATTGTATGATAACTAAAGATCAAACACATGGAAAAGTGTATCATGGGTCAAAGGTCCAATGATAATTGACAAACTAATGGTGACTTCTGATTATCTTTCCTAATTATCATAGGCTTTGATAGTTATTATTTCTGGCTAGAAATCTACCATTAAGTATCCAAGAAGTTTGATGAGCTTTAGAGGCACTATGTTGAGGTCAGATCCATTGTCTATAAGGACACATTTCACTTTTTTCCATCTTATATAAACTTCTATGTATGATAGATTATTATGGAGTGGGCTAAGGGAAGACAAATCACTTTGGTTGAATGTGACTTGTTGGGTTGGAGCTAGGTGTCCGACCAAAGCTTGAAATTTATTAGGGGACATGTCACTAGAAATAATGGATTAGATAAAAAAATCATTCAAGATGTTCTTGTGGATTATTTATGTTCATAGAAAATCTAAAATATAAATTTCTATTGGTGTCTTTTGTAATTGTTCTAAAATATCAAATTTCTTGTCTTGGTTAGTAGTAAATAGTTTATTCTTAGGCTGAACAATTGGTTAGATGACAGGTAAAGTGGCAGATGGTTATGGGCTTGGGAAAGTAATCTTTAACTTTCAAGTTATGATTGCATAATTAGGATTAAATCCTAGACCATTATTGCTAACCAATGTTGGGAATGGTGTGAGACCAGATAAGACAAGTCTCAGTTGCTGGTGCACTTGCATGTGGTCACGTGGCAATGACAAGTTATTGATATAAGGTCCAAAAGGAGAAGTCCTAGTTTGCTAGTTTGCTTGTATGCATTCCCAAGTCAAAGAAGGATTATCCATGTAATTTGGCTGAATGGTGTTGTTTAGCAATGGTCTAGGCTGATTAATGCTTGGTTTAGGATTAATGGAGATGGTATTAACACTGCCCCCTAAAGTATGACCTAGAACCCTATTGTAGTCATGTGAAACTACATGGTAGGTTTGTTGGTTATTACCATTTTGACCTTAGTTTTGTCCATTGTTTTCTCATTATGGGTTTTGCTACTGATTTCGTTGATTCTACTAGTTTGGCCTTTGATTTTGATACTATTGATTTTGCTATTACACTGGCCATTGTTGTTATAGCTGATTATTTTGCTACTACTGATTGTTATGTTGTGAAAAGGGGTTTTGATAAATTCTAAGAGTTTTATTGGAAGTGGAAGAACCATTATCCAATGTTATCTCCCCATTTTCCAACATTTTCTCAATTAAATGCTTGATTTGGACACATTTTTATAGATTATGCCCATTGACCCGATGATAGTCACATAATTCATTTTCATGGTATCAATCAAGATAAGGAATGCCTTGTGGATAATGCTTTGGTATAGGCCAACTAATCAGATTAGTGGTAGCAAGCTTGAAAAATATATATTCAATAGGTTCTCTTAAGTCACTAAAAGCACAATGTGTAGGTATGATTCTATTAGGAGGAGGGGTTTGCAATGGTAAAGGTTGATACATTTATTGTGCAGGTGTTGATTATTGTGCTTGCAACATTGGTTGGAGAGGTTTATAGGTAAGATTAAGCTAAAAAGGTGGTGTGGATGATGTTTTCACTAATTGTACATGATTGGATTTGGTTACTCCATTTTCTATAACATTCTTATTATGATTGAATTGCTTTAGTCTTTCTTGATTATTAACTTGTGATGGTTACGATGCTTGCACTTGAATAGGATATTGATGTTGGCCATTTCCCCAATTGGTACCTTGATTTTGATTAGTTGAATTAAGCTTGATGACCCTTTTATTGATGAGCACCCAATTGATCAACAAAACTTTATCAAATATCTTTTTGCACATATGTGCACATTGTAGTTCTAGATGATAAGCTATCTCACTATGCAAATTTTTGGTAAACATAGTGGCTAGTTATTTATTTGGTAAATTATAGGTGAAATGGCTTATAAAATCTTTGCATCATTATAAATAACTTGCAAAACTCTCACCAACTTTTTTCTTTGCTTGTGTTAAGTCCACTAATGAAATCTTATGCTCGAGATTATAGGAAAAGTGCTACACAAACTTATTAAAAAGATCATCAAAATCCATTACTAAATTTTTGGGTAACTTTAAAAAACACTCCAAGGCTTGTCAAACTAAGATCCTTGGAAACAACAAAAAAATGTATATGTTTCTATATGCCACTGGTTGACATGCGACAAAGAATTCAATCAAATGAGCCTTAGGGTCACCTTTCCCTTTGTATTTGTCAAATTTGGATGGTTCATATCCTAGAGGGAATGGTATCTAAAAATAATCCATGTTGAATGGATAAGAACACACATCATCTAATTTGAAAATTTTAATCTATTCACCATATTGAATGGTAGTAATTGCATCCTTCATCTATTGCAAATCTTGGTATAGGAAGCTAGAAGGAACATTTGTTTGAGGGAGAATGTTAGTTTGAGTAGATGGTTAGGAGGTCACAAGTGGGACACTTTAACCAGGGTATGATGGAGATACCTATTGGGGTTTTTAGTTTGGTTGGGGAATGGATCAGGAATACGTATACATGGATTAAGATGCACATGAAATTACACATTTGGTTGTGTGATATTCTAGTTTGGGTTGGTGATAAAGGTTTGACTTGGAGGATTTTATGGTTGGGATGGAGGGGTATGACTATATTATGCCTGTTATGGTTAAAAAGGGACATGTTATCAACTAATCAAACCTTGATATGGAGTGGTAACTTGTGGACCAAGAACTTGTCTCTAAATTTGTGGCATATTTTGAACCAATGGTTGTCTAGTAGGCACTTGAGAAACATGGAGAATTATTTGATACATGAATCCTTGTGAGGAAGTGAAAATAGGTTGCAGGTTTGACATCTGTCATTGACCAATATTTATATGTTGTTGACTAGTCATTGCTTGGTTTTGAATTAGCATATTAGTCTATGATTGAAGAGGTATGTTTGTCATTACCTGGTGAGGTGGAACATTAGTTGCCCCTAATTGAGGTGGTATTGTATTTGTCCTCTATTGCATTGATACACTAGATTATGTCGACTTTTGTGGAATACTACTTGTTACCTATTGAAGAGGAGTAGGATTCATCACATTCTATCATTGAGGCATGACATTAGCTATTGTTTGATTACCTAATCCTATAAGTTATACACTTGAGGAAGCATCCAGTTGAGGTTGGGGTGTAGAAACCCCTATTCCCTTATATGATGATCTACTCATGGGATTAACTATATGCACATGTTGTTGGCTAGTTTTTTGTGCATTAGTACCACTTTGATTTAGATTGGATGTTGTTTGCACATTATCTACTACATTTGGCTCACTATTCTATGTAGAGGTTGAAGAGAATTCTTCAATAACAAGTGTATGCATCAAGTTATCTATCGAAGTAGTTTGTATGAATGGATCAGAAATAAAATTCTTTTATCTAGTTAACTCTATCAACACTCTTGTTGAAGGAACTAGGTCAATAAAAGACTTAATCACCATGCTTATCTGATTGAAATAATGTTTTAAATTTAGGTAGGTTGATATGCTATCTACATTTTGTTAAAGTGATCTTCCATGATGTTTTTGCCTCGATTAGATATATTAGGATCTTGATACGTTGTTTGGACTAGAGCCATAAGTTTTTTAGAAGAGGCCTGTTGATCGTAAATGATATTATGGGGCACTCTTACTATACTTGGTAAATTTTCATGGGGTAAGTCTACTAGAAACTTAGCCCCTACCTCTATGGCTCTAACCAAAATCTCATCTTTGTTCTCTAAAAAATGTCTCTAAAAAAAGGGATCATATGTGGAAGCCGTATTAGTAGAATATGACTATTGAAGAACTGGCTCATCCACTATGGGTATTGTAGCTAGGTATTACATGGTTTATTCTTGGTCTTATTCTGAATAAGGTGGTGTGTTAACCAGATAGTTAGCCAATGGATCTTAGGTTTGTGCCCCTGATTGAGTATTATAAGAGGAATAAGAATCCATCTCATAAATAATATTATCCACATAGGGGTATTTTACCATTTCTTCCTACATAAATACATTACTATTCCCTGAATTGTACATGAGTCCACTACAAGTGTAGGAATACATGTTGGGATCTATAGTCAATGCTTTGCGATAAAAGGTTAAAGAGTTATACAAACTCTAAAAAGGATAAAATCTAAAATAAATGATGCTTCAACTTGGTCTAGATTTGTCAAAAATATCAAAAGGTTTATGCAAATATTTGTGAAGAAATAACCTAGTGTAAATTATCTAACATTTCACTGTTCACACAAAGATAAGCAAGTAAATGGACTAAAAATCAAAATGCTAAACTCTAAGGTTGAAGTGTTTCAAATCAGTCTAATCTAAGAATTTAATATTTGCTAGGTCTTTTGGGCAAATGTGGCATCAAAATCTAGGCTCAAACAAGACATGCATTAGGACTCTTGGCCAAATGGCATAAAAAACTAGACATTAAAATAGATGAAAGTTTTAATCTAATGGATTTCAAACACTTCTAACAAAAACTAGGCATTTGATTATTGGACAAAAAATTGAACAATTAGGTATAAGGTATGAAACAAAAGACACTTTTAGAGATAGTTTTTTCTCTCATGAATAATGATATAAAACTTGGTTCTTTTGACAAATAAACTAGACAAAAGTGAATGGTATAAATATACTTTAGACAAAGGATCACAAAAGTACATTCAGATTGTTCAAAAAATGTAGGAATAAATTTTAAATCTATGCAATAGTGTATATGAAACAATATTTGAAATGTTTTGGGTAGTGTAATGACACTATACTACCCAAAAGGTGTGACAAAAAAGTTTATTTCAAAGACTCTCTAAGGCAAAGATAATTTACCATAATTTTGACAACATAACACTAATTTTCTTGAATTAAAATGTTATGAAGCATAGACTTAAAGTGCAAGTGTTTAGCACAAAATGACTTAATTCTATTAAGTGATGACAATGATTATGAGTCTTAAACGACCTTCAACCCAAATTGGAAGTTAAACCTAAGAGCTCTCAAGTTTAGTACAAATGGCAAACCCAATTAACACATCAACCCTATGAACTTATAAAGGTGAAATTTTGAATTTAGATTATAAGTGAAGGATTTTAAACAACTTTGGTAAAGGTCTAGACTCAATTGGGCAACATAACTATACCAAAGTGGATGATATGACTCCCAAGCTTTTTATAAACTTTGAACAAGGTAAATTAATGATCTCACACAAGAAACATAATGTCTCTTTGTTCAAAATAAAATTTGGACTATGTGTTTGGTTTGGATTATTTGTTTACACTAAGTTTTGACTTCAAACAAGACTTTAATCTAGGATAAGACCAACCAATTATTCACTCTTAGATCCTAAACTGAAAAGCTTGCTTGGTATTGTTGGAATCCATAAATATACATCATTTGAGAGGTTTTTAAAGTGTTCATCCAAAAGTGAATAAAAATTATATAGTAGGGTTTTTACACCCCCTTCTCTCAAATGACAGTACTATAACATGGACCTTGAGGTGCACCTTGCACTAACAATAGTTTCATGGCAAGTGGGGATTTTTCTAAGATCTATTTTTTTTTCAAATGATCTATGAGAATCAATTGCAAAATGACTTTGACACAAAAAAAAAATAAAAAAAATGAATTTTGGGTCCATATCACTTGGCTTGTTGTAAAAAGGTCTAGTCTTTTTTACAACCACTACATCCTACTATTCACTCAGTGTAGTGCGATGTCCAAAGTGTCACTACATCCTATGTGCAATTCCAATAAAAATCCAAATGAAGTAAATGCTGGGAGGTGAAACCTTAGGTCAAAGCTTCCCTAAAGAACTCATGGGAGGTGATGAATCCCCCCTCACAAGCCAAGTTTGCATAAAAATAAATAAAGCATGAAAGTAGAAAGACTTTAGGGTCATTTTTAAGGTCACCCAAACTTTGATGAGTTTTTGGGGAGTGCTTTAAATGAATTTATTTCTAAGCCTTGGATTAGGCTACTTGTAATAGGATTGGCACTTTTGATTCCAAGGGTTCCTTAAAGGGGAAAAATGGAAGAGCATACACGCAACATCCCTCTTTTTGCCAAACAAAATCTAATCTAAACAACTAAGTAAATACAAAAAGCTTTGAAAAGGTGAGTTTATTTTAAAACCCAAATAAAAAATGAGGTGGTTTTCATTTGACCCCCTAGTCTTAGTTGCAAACTTTGAAAACATTCACCATAAAAATCTAAATTCTTTGTTAAACACAAAAACAAGGTTCCTAATTGATTTTAAAACTTGTAAAAGGTGATCTAAACATGTTTTTAGAAAATGTCAAGCTTGGTAATATAACAAAAATGTTAGCATGTCCTTTATCTTTTAAGATCTTTTGGGTTTGAAAAAATAAACTTAAAAAAATAGCTCTCGAGTCTGTGTTTTAAGAAAAGCAAAGTTACTAATGTTAGTTATATACAACTGATGATGGTTACTTTGGCTAACTAATGTTGATTATGTAACTGACATTGATTATACCAATGTGAACATCTCAACAAGTATCCAACTGATGTTAGTTTTACTAATCGATGTCAGTTAAGCTATGCAACTGATATCAGTCTTACTTGCTGATGTCGGTTATTGTGTAAACCCATGGCAAATAAAAATGCCAAAATAAAGTTATAAAATCAATTTCCAAGAGTTTTAAGGGTCCAATAAAGTTAAAAAATGATCTTATTCATGTGTGAGATGCATTTAGTACCACCAAATGTGCCATTATGTGATCTAGGAATTTGACTCAAGAGAGGATGGTTATTATGGTGTTAGTTCTAAAATGAAAAACAAAATGAAAGAAACACACTAGTTAGCATAACATATTGAGGCATAAACATTAGGGAGAGCTTAGTTAACAAAAATAAATGACAAACACAACTAAAAAGTAAGGAATAAAACACAAGAATTCCTTCACCTTTCTTGGATTCTCTAAATGCCTTTGTAGTGGTGGCTTGATCGCTTTGTGCTCATGAAGTCTTCATCAAAAGAGGCTTGGATATCTTCTCTTCTCCTTGGCACCTTTGGCTTATGGCTTGGTTTGGCTTGGAATCAATTTGGCATGGAAACACTAATTGCAATGGATTCTTGAAGATATCTATGTATTATAACTTTACACCAAAAATATCTTTGAAATGATGTGGTAAGGCCTCTTATTTATAGATTTTTTAGAATGTATAAAATTAACCTAAACCATCCATCTTAATATTGAGATGTGTGGTTGAGGATTAATTCAATTTTTGGACTTAAGTTTATAATCATCCTCATTATCACATTGGAAGAAGGGGAAATTAAGAGGCATGGAGGGCATGATAGAAGGCATTGATGAGGCATGGAGGGCATGAAAATTAATAGTTGTGGCATTTATGGCCTAGGGATGTCTTCCAAAGAAATGAAGTCACTTGATGATGCAAATATTCAATATTCATTTCCAAAAATAAGTTTTTCACAAGTTTCCATATAATTCTTAATTTGGCCTTGATTTGGGTTGATTAGCTCTTAGGCATGTTTAAGCACTTTGTGCACAACTTACTCAAATTGATCAAAATGTCTTGTTATTAGTCCAAAATTTGACTAGATTAGAATTGGAAAGCAATGTTTGATGCATTGGATCTCTTATCTCATTTAGGATGTTACCAATAAAAAATAACAAAGGCACATGCCTTGTGCAATATATTTGATAAGAAATATCAATCCAAAACACCTAGGTGCAAAATTAACATTTTGACTTAGAATGATCTGATCAAAGTTAGCTGGCCCATAAATTACATTACCCTATTTAGTGATACCCTAACCAAAATTATATGTCAGTTTCACATCTTTTAACATGTTTTAGTGTTTTTAGGCCAAATTATGAATTTTGGGTGGAAATTAGCCAAAACCCTGATTGGAGGTTATCGATGGCCATATTTACGTGTCTACACAATGAATTAAGCATAGTCAAATTGGATAGCCATGTTTTCTCAAATATAAATAGGGTGCTTTTAAGTTTATACATCTTTTCACTAGTGAAATTTCATTATGGGATTGTGATCGAAGCCAACCCTGTGAAGGGAAGATAAGGAGCTACTAAAATGTAAATCCTACAACATTGAGACTAAAAACCTATCAATCCTAACTTGATTGAGGTTTTCACCTAATCTCTTATTTGACTAGGTGAAGGGATTTGATTTCAAATCAACATATATGAGATATACCTCAGTAATAAAGTCATTAAAGTCCATCATACTATCATTGAAAGAGTAAGTTCCTCCTTTTTTCCCTTGGGGATAAATGAGAATTAAAATTGATTGCCACCATACAATTCTTATCTTTTAAGCATTTCTTAATCTCAACCAAATCCACCTAGAGTTTTTTCTAGTCATTATTGGTGTTAGGAGCATAGATGTTTGTTAAGACCCACTCCACTTTAATATGAAAGTCTTTGAAGAAGATCATGATATGTCATTTAGCTTTTAATAGGACCATTCCTTCCAAGGCAAGGGGATCCCATAAAATTGTCATCCTACTAGAGGCACCTCTAGAACTGTTACTACTAAAAAAGGATTTATCCCAAATATTAGCTTTGTTCTTTAAAATTTTATCCTTAGACATTTTGTTTTTTTGGAGGATTAAGATATCAAGTTTGTGGTTGTAGATCATGTTTATTGTCAATATTTATTTCACAGGATTATTCAAACCTGTTATATTCAAAGATATAATCTTCATTTCTTATTGTTCAAAAAGTGTTTAAGGGTCATTTGAGTACCCTTTTTAACTTGTTTGTTAGTTTCAAAATTTCTAGCATTCTGATTAGATGGTCTTCCAATATATTTTAGCTCTTTTTCTACTTTATATTTTTTCTATAAATAGATTTAACAAATATTTTACAGGAAAAAATCATTAAAGAACCATATCCTTGCTTGATAATAAAGATTCAAAGGATAGTAGAGAAGACAAGTCTTTACAGTAATCTTCAAGATGTTCCTTAAGATGCTAAGAAGAAGATAGATTTGAAATGGGGGAAGAAAATGCTACTTCAACTAAAATATCAATCAATAGAGGTAAGGCTAGTGTACCCTTTTTAATAATCAGATTGATTGACATGATAGATCCAACAACAAAAAAAAAACATCAAAGAGGGAAAACCCAAGCAGGGCTAAGAATCTTTTGGGTAAGTGAAGACTTAGTAGAGGCTATGATGGAAAACCTATCCACCATACTAAGAGGTGCAAGAATTGGGGTAGGTATATTGGAAAGGGGAGAAGGGTTAGAGGGAGAGGAATAATGATGGAATCTTGAGGGGGGTGAGGAGAAGGCTTTGGGGAAAGAGGTTTCTTAACCTAATAGGGAGTGGGGAGAAGCGAGGGATTTTTAATAAGGGGTCAATCCTTAGAAGAATGATTTAGGACATTACAGGTTTTACAATTATCTTAATCTCTTTCAAACACAATTCATTGATTCTAAACCCCATGTTTAGCTCTGATCTTGATTGAGTGAATAAGGGGTTAATCTGTAGGAATGAACACACAAAATTAGGTAGCCAAGAGCCTATGTCTGGATCTAATTACGAGGTTGATAGATATTGGTTAGCCAAAAGCTTTGATAATACCAAGAATAACCTCTAGGGCCTAAAATTTTAAAGGTAGTTTTGGTAGGTTCACCCATGCAAGGATATCCTCCATAATGGCACTATCAAGGTTAAAACCTACTTTTCACTTACAAAGACAAACATTAGATTTAACCACAAACCATGGGCCTCTAGTGAGAATCCTAATGTAGTATTTAGAATTTGACAAGTTTATCAAGAAAAAGTTCTTTGGCATAAAAATGATGTTAATCTATCTATTGGGATGCCATTTGGAATTATCCCACTTTCAAAAGGAATCAATATTAGGTTGAAAACTACTGAATTTAACTAAGAGAAAGTTTGACAATTAGGAGTCAACTTTATCTATGATAGAATTTGGGACATCAAGACATATGTCATTTCTTTCATTGGTAGGGACTAGAATGGAATCTTCCAATATTTTTTTTATTTAATTGCTCTCTAGACACCATATCAACCCATGGGATTGATTTCTTTCCTCCAAAAATATTGGGTATTGTGTTTGCAGGTGGACCTATCCTAAAACCAATGTGTAAGTTGGTGCCTCATTTAAAATAGTAGGTGGACCCTATCCTAAATTTAGTGATAGTATATGTGTTTCCTTCATGGGATCATCACCAAGCTACAACTCACCTTCTTCCCATCGATTGCTTGCATTTGAAATTCTACCTTTATCCTTTCAACTCATCACCCCAAATTATTTAGAAACTTATTAAAAGGGAATGATTAGATATAAAGTACAGAGCCAAAAAATAAAGGAGGATATAATATAGTTGAATATATGAATAATATCAAGGACAATATCAATTTTCATGAGCTAGCTCATATTACCAAATACAGAGAATTGTTGTTCAAAGCCTTGACTAGGAGACCATCCATCGATAAATAAAAAGTTGTGCACATAAACATGGTTATTTAGAAGGACAATCCTAAGGTACCACCTTTTATATTAACTATCAAAATCCTAATAAAAAATGTGCATAAGTTTTTAGTTGACTCAGGTGCCTTAAATAATGTGATGCTGTCAAATGTATGCAAGAAAATTGGTTTTACTTGAGATAAATCTAAAAGAGTATTCCTATAACTAGACAAGTCTTTTGTATCATGCATTGGGGAATTGGAAAATATACACATTCATCTTGCTTCAATACAAAAATAGATAGAGATTGTAGTCATTGACATTCTTGAAGCCTATGGCTTGATACTAAGCTATGATTGGTCAAAGATGATGAATGGATACCTTGGAAGGGGGTATCCAATAATATTTGATTAGATCAAAAACCAAAGATGAAGTACCTAATCACTAAAAACAATGCTAAGAATGAGAAGGTTGGCTTTACATCCTCACATGTAGGTGTTTACACATTCACCACAAAGCATGAACCTCATGAATAAGAATATGAACATTATTCACAGTTATGAACTCTTCATTTTGATAGAGATAGATCAAATCAAGGTTATAACATGGGTATATATTTGATCTACCTAGATTTGAATTAATATCTCATTTCATACAGGTAATTACCTTGAACCAATAGCTGGGTTGAGTATGAAGCTCTGATTTAGGCTTATAATTCACACTAAAACATAACATAAAGCAATTATAGATATTAGACATTTAAGATTTGGCTATCAACTAGATCAAAAATAAATATTAGTGTAAACTCACTAGAATAATTTCAAGAAAAAAGCATGGGACATGATCGAGTTCTTTAAAGTATTCAACATCAAGACTATTCTAAGAGAATAAATTTAGACATCATATTCACTAGTGGCTTCATCTTGCAACTTGGCACCATTACAAGAATCTAAGATGCAAAAATCATCTATGGAACTAGTTCCTTAACCCTTTGTCCTATAAAACATGAATAACTCTAGGTATTTGATGATGATTAGCTTAGCATATAATTTATGAAATTTTTTGAAGTCTTTGAATCCCAGATAATAGATGAAAAAGAGGTTAAATATATGAATATAAAATACCTAAGAAAAGACAATAATTTGTAGATGAAAGAGAATTACAAACCTATGGGAATGGTTTCATTAGAGAAATATTTTGACATGGATCCATAACATTTAGAATAAAAAATTATCTAAACCAACTGAATTTGACTTTGTCAAAGAGAACCGGGGAACTGACTAGCACCCTCAATATGTCAACATTGATCTAAGATGTTTGGAACTAGAGAAAAAGATATGGAGAGATATTTTGATAGAATATAAAGATGTGCTTTTTTGGATATATGAAGACCTAAAATTCTTTGAACCTAGGGTCATCACTCATACTATCCCATTAAATCTAGAATATAAGCCCTTTAGGCTATGCCAAAGGCTAGTAAATCCAATTTTAAAACCACTCATTTTGATGGAAGTATAAAGATATTGGATGTTAAGATTATCTTTTCAATCAATCATTATACTTGGGTAGTTAATCTAGTGTCAGTCAGGAATAAGAATGGATAAATTAGGTTGTGTGTTGACTTCAAAAACTTAAATCGAGCATCAAAAAAGGATAAATATCATTTGCCCTCCTTAGATGAGGTAATCCAAATGGTTAGTGGGTCTGAGATGATGTCCTTCCTAGATGGATTCTCAAGTTATAATCAAGTGATAGTAAAATTATAAGATAAAATGAAGACTATATTCACCACCAAGTGGGGGAATTTTGCATATAAAAGGATGCCCTTTGGATTAATTAATGACAAATATACCTTCTAGTGAGCTATGGACTTTTCCTTTTAAGTAATCATTAGAAAGTGAATCATCATCTACATTTATGATCTCATAATGTTTTTAAAGAATAGATCTGATCATGTAGATCATCTATATAAGGTATCTAAATGATGTAAAATATATGGAGTATCCCTAAATCCAAAGAAGATCATCTTTGGAGTTACAAAAGGGGAACTAATAGGTCATGTCATTACCAAAGATGGGATTTTCATTGACCTAGAATGAATCTAGGCTATTTCCAAGTTAATGCCTCCTAACGACAAGAGAGAATTGAAGTCTTCTTTAGGAAGATAAAATTTGTAAGGAAATTCATTTCTAGATTTGTAGAGATGGCTAAGACATTAAATGCCATGTTGAAGCAAGATGCTAAAATAAAATGGACAACTAAAGTCAATAGAGCTTTTTCGAATATCAAAATTGCCATTACTCAAGCTCTAGTTCTTGTCAGTCAAGACCTTACAAAGGATTTATTATTTTATTCATTTACTTTAGAATATACCATAGTAGAATTACTCACACAAAATTTAGATGATAATAAGCATCTAATTGCCTTTATGAGTACGAAATTGAAGGATCCATATTTAAAGTATTCAATGATAGATAAACATATTTACAGTTTGATCAGAGTTATAAATAATTTTAGGCATTACATTCTCAAGAAGAAGACATATGTCATTATCCCAATTTAGCCATCAAGATCACGCTTGGATATAATGAATTGGGTGAAAGGAGAAGTAAGTGGATGGAAAAACTATAGAACTTTGATCTTAAAATTAGACCAACTAATATGGTAAGAGGCCAAAGAACCATCCAACTCATGACTAAGATAGATCCATGCATTTATATTGGACATATCAATGAGACATAAGTGGATGGTGGTGAATGGTATTTCCACATCGTCTACTACTTAATCATAGGTACATGTTCCCTTGAGTTCAATAGAGAATAAAGGTGAGCCCTTAGGCTAAAATCAATCTATTATGATAAATAAGGGAGTCTTATATAGAAATAATTATGAAGACATTTATTTGAGGTGTGTCTCAAAATAAAAAGTTACAGACATCTTGAATAACTTACATCAAAGGATACATAGTGGACATCCCTCAGGCAATGAAATGACTCATAAAATATTGATAATGGGATGTTACTAGCCTATTATTTTCAAAGATACCCATAATCACTTTAGGACATGCCATGAATGCCAGGTATTTAGGAAGAGGGAGGTACATGTTGTCATGCCTTTACAACTAGTCATTAAGGGACACCCTTTTTCTCAATGGCATCTATACTTCATTGGGGTGATTAACCCAAATTATTTATCATGGTATAAGTTTGTCATAACATCCTATGATTATTATACCATATGGATAGAGGTTGTAGCTACAAATAATTCTAGAGTGTACGATGTGATTAAATTTCTGGAGGAGAACATAATGACTAGGTTTAACACTCTAATTTTGTTGGTTTGTGAATTCCAATTGATAGAGTTTACTAAATGGGCATACAAAAATAAAATTACCATTAAGTTTTCATAAATTTTTTATCCCCATGGGAATGGAGTAGCTGAGTCAACTAATAAGAATTTAATGGATGCCATCAAGAAATCAAAATAAGACAAACCTAGAGTATGACATCTATTGCTAAAGTACACACTATGGGTAGCTATAAAAATACATAAACATCCCCTCAAAGCTTCACCTTTCCTACTAGTATATTAGCAAAAATTCATTTTTCCTATCATTCTTAAACTACCAAATTATTAGTTCATATTGGAGTATATGGGAGAAGATGAACAAATCTAGTCTAGATTACTCAATAGTTCAAATGGAATATACACGGACCAAAATAATACATAGTTTTAGTAACCATCAAGACATTGTCAAAAGGTGGTTTGACAAAATATATAAAATCAAGGATTTTATGATTTTATACTTAGTGATTTTATGGGATAAGGCACATGAAAAAAAGGGTAGCATGATAAGTTCACTCCTTTATGGATTGGGCTAGGCCAAATATCTGAATCCTAGGTAAAATGCATTTCATTTGAAGGATCACCAAGGTAATGACCTCACTTTTTCAATCAATGAACAATTTTTGAAGCATTATCTCTTGTCTTCTCCAAATAGAGACACTTATAAATGACTATGAGTGCACCTGCTAAAATATAAATATATTAGATTTATTGATTTATAGAGTAGATTTCATACTTAGATTAAAGTTTCCTATGTTCTTAGAATAATTTGTTATTTTATGCATTTTATTCCATAGTTAGTTTTAATGATTTATAGGTTAGTTTTATTAAAACTCTAGAACAATCTAACCAATTTATTATGCTATAATTATGAAAGACCTACCAAAATAAAGGGGATGAATCAAAAAGAGCACAATGGGCACCCACTGATATTTGTTCTGGTAGTACTTAAAGTTTTGGAATTGAGGTATGTATCATGAATGAAATTAGGTTATACATAGATTGAATTAGTTTACTGGGCCTTTGGGATTTGTTTAATATACTCATGTAAAATTTAGAAACTCTTTTCATTTCCAAAGATCAATGACACTATTACACTAAAACTTGAATGGGAGATAATAAAAATTGAAATGGACACATGCTGATAGGAACATATTATAAAAAATGAGTTTCTTATACATACACCTAGCCAATGATGATTCCCAACCCTTATTGCATCTATGTTCCATAAAAAAATAATCAATCACATAAAATTATAGAGGAAGTGTGAATCAAGAACTCTCTATTGGGACTATAGACACCTGGTTGGTAGTAGAGTAAGGCTTTAAGTGGAATCAGAGGCATATATGTCATCATTGTGGATGCTTGACTAGTAGTAGATTAATGCGCATGATTATATTATTATTGTTGTCATAAAATCAAAAATCAAAATGAAACCTACAATGTCTATATTGGTCTTTTTCAAAACTCTCATAACAAAGGAAAATAAATTTCACACAATCACACATGGATATTAGGAATGAAAAGGGTTAATATGTTGCCTAAAAAAGTTGGAGTCTCTTCCAGATAAATTATCTACTTATTCTTTCCTTATTGTGAATGAAGTCTGCTATGATGCATTAACTAATATTCTAGATTCTCAAATGATTTAGAGCATTTGCCCACTGATTCACCATTTGTTGTGACCCTAACACACCGCATTCATAGAGTTCAAATAGGGACCCATTAATTTTAAGACATATTTATTTGTGGTCCATCTCAACCTTAGGAATTTTAGAATTGTTAATATGTGTATAAACATAAGGTTGTTTTCAAAGTCTAATTTAATTTCAAAAGTTATGAAAGAGAGAAAATTAAAGCTTGGGCATTGTTCATGAATTATTTATCACCTTCAATTCTCTTCTTTACTAAAGAAATGTGTATTCAATATCATGTTTTGATTTAATGGAATAATGATGCTAATGGAGATATGTAACATATGTAGCTTGTTTAAATTTTAATGTGTAACATCCATCCTCAATATTTTAAATTTTCATCAGGTTCCATAGATTGACATCTATCAATAGCTTGTTCAGTCATACCTAAGTACAATTATAACATGATCATTATAAGTCCTTAAAATCATTAGTATTCATGAGATCATTCCATATGGAATCATCTTGTTCACTTGTGAAATTTGGCATTCAACCTACATTCCAAGTTATCTAGTCACCATGAGTCATCCATGTGTTAAACTATCATAAACATGGGACACAATCGATTCTGTAAAAGATTACAAGTCCATTGAGTTATAAAATACATAAATTGTTCCATGTGGAGATATCATGGTCACCCAGAGTCTACAAGAATAAGATACATAGTTTGAATTCCAAAATTTCCTAAAATAGCAAGATCTTACTAGGTGGAAAGTTCACATTGACCCATGACCACAAATATCAAGGCATGTCCATTATATTCAAAGCTCTTGAGTTGCCTAGATCATGCCAAGTGGTATAATCTAATTCACTTGGGGATTATCAGATGTAAATAAATTATAAAAGTTATAAATATTTGGATTAACAAGAGTCGTCCACATGTCATCATCTCAAAATTTAGGGGCCTAACATGAAAAATTATGCTACCAAACTTTCTAAGTCTTCAGATCCCTAAGAGCTTACATGTGGAGGAATCTCAATGACTGAGAGATTATTATTCAAAAGTACATGGCCAAATTTCTCTATAGATTCCTAAGATCCATCCATCTATCATCATATCAAATTCCCAAAACCTATCAACAAGAAGGTACCAAAACACAATACAATAATTTCCCTGAGATCTTGATATTGTTCCACATGGCACCATCCCATTTATATGGATCCTTCCAAAAAAATCACATAATTTAAATTATAGGAGACCCTCTATTCCTTGAGATCATGACAAGTGGAAATATCTAGTTAACTCATGGCTCTCAGAGCATATAAGTTATATTTTTAAAACTATGGACCCATAGTAAATGATATTGAAATAAGTGTCATGATCTCGGAGGTGCATGGCCAAGGTACAAGCATGAGAGTTGATATCTAGGTGAAAATTCAAATAAATATGAAATGGAATTCTATCATAAAATGATGACTAAGCACTTGGAATTAATGAAAAGCCACCACACAATATACAATACATCCACCAAAGTTGACTTGTCAATTTGAAATCAAAATGGTGCTACATCCTGATTCTTTGCTAAGCAAACTTACTTAATTATCTATTAATATTTATAGTTGATAATTTGATTTGGTTATTATTAACTAAGCTATGAGTTATATGCTATTATGGAATAGTTGAATATTGCTATGGTTACATGATTTCATTACTATGAGTTTGCTGTAGTGTATATTATTTACACTGTGATCATGTTGATTTATTATTTTAGTAGTATTCTATGATATACATGTCTCAATGTATGGACTAACTACCTAATTGTTATGAGTTTTATGAAAGAGAGACTTATCCCTTAGAGCATGATAAGGGAGAGCATCATTTTAGATGGTGATGTAGATAGAGTTACTAGGGGATAATAGAGGAATGACTAGAACCCTAAACACACCATGTTAGATAGTACATGAATATGGATTATTTGAATTATTAGCATTAGTATGTTCCTTATGATATCTATATTTAAAAAATTGCTTATGTGTGTCTCTCTTAGTTCAAATTAATACTTGTAGGTGGAAATATATCATTTGAGATTTCACTGTGGATGTTATGCATAGGGTTAAATGTATAACATTGTAGTTTAATTATGTTGGTGAAGGTTTAATAGACGTTTAATTTACCATTTTGGATTAAAAGAATATAGTATATTTTATATGTATTAGTCTAATTTATATTAAAATATTGATGCTATTAGCATTTTTAAGCCAGTAATAAATAAATTCATTGTAATTTATTATACTTAGAAAATAAAATAAATAAAACAAATAAATAATAATAATAAAAAAATGAGGGTATGGTGTTATAAATAGAGTAAAACAAGGATTTTTAATCTTGCTTTAAGGAAAATTAAAGAGAAGAAGAAGACTTAGCGGTTTATGGTAAGATTCTAGAAAAGTAGAAAAAATTAAAAAAAAAGATAAAAATCATTCAAAAATGGAAGAGTGGAGTTTTAAGGAGCACAAAAATTGAAAAAAGAATAATAAAACATAGAGGAAAATAAGAGGAGATAAGGAAAAATAAGAGAAAAAAGGAGGGGGCAATTTGAAGTAAAAAACTATAGCATAAATAAGAGAAGAGAAGAGGGAGAAGGGTGCAGATGGGAGTAGGAAAGATGCAAAAATAAATATACAAATAATATTTTTCAATGGAGTTTGAATCCATGATCTTGGAATATCACTGGCAGTCCCAAAATCTTGATAACCAGGTACACCCCTACCACCCACAAACCCCACGTTGCTTCCAAAGATATTATATTTTTTGTGTTAATTTTAAATATATCTTGAAATTGATTATGCTTGCATTATTATTTATTTATCTATTATTTACTTGTTGTGGTGGTGTGATTTCCTATATCTTGTATAAAAAAAAGTGTCTTGATAATTTCTTATCTATTAGCATTTTTAAGAGTATCATATTAAACATAAATGAAGATAATATAAGTCTAATATAAATGAAACATAATTTATTATTTTTAATACCCTCTTCACATAGTCTAAGCTTAGTAATAGATTGTATAATACACTAATTATTTATTACATAGTATTACACATTATTAAGCTCAGACTTCATTATTACACAATATCACTCTAAGGGTATTAACCACGATTAGACTATATTATTTCTTATTTGTTTTTTTTGATATGATAAAATTATATGTTAAAAATTTTCTAATTAATTTAGATTCTATATGTATATATGTTAGTGCATTCCACTATGGGATCAATTTATATTAATTCGTTTATGCACCTTATGTATAGATTTAGGTATATAGTGAATTGATAAATGAATCCATATATTAATTGTATTCATTCATTGAATAAATCATATAAATAAAATCACAAATTAGATTTGAGATTGAATTTTGATTGATAGATATACAATGATCTGTAGGTTGAATTTAAGTATATCCACCAAACTATGGTGTACTAGATAATAGTAGAGACAATATACATATGGATATAGTGTTGGAAGTAAATAATAAGAGGGGGGGGGTGGTGAATCAGTTTTACAACAATAATGTGTATTCAATTCCAAACACCATTCATTAGAGCATTCATTCACATGAAGATATTAATGCATAAGTAAACAACCACACAAACATATCACAAGATAACACAAGAGATATGTGGTAAAACCTCTTGGGGGATATAAAACACTAAACCATACATATGGAATACTATCCTATAATTAAATATTTAAAATTTAGTGACACACCCAATTCATAAGGAGCTTCAACCCCTACCTGGTTGAGCACCCACACAACTAATCTCTTGCAAGCTCCAACTTGCAAGGAGGATCGAATCCCCTAGGAAACCAAGCACCAACTCAGCTACATTGAACTATGATCATATTTAACACCTATTTTTTATCTTAAAATTATGATTACCTCCATTATTTTCACTCTTTCCTCTTCACTCTCACTCAAACAACCTCTAGGACTCGCTTAATTAGCCTCTTCTAGGCTCATTAGGTCCAATGACTTGTGTAACCACCTGAATCAACTTGGATAGATATTAATGTCTGATCCTCTTTACCATTTAAATATAATAAATAAACTATATCTTATCCTTCAATGATCTATTTCATTTTCTTAAGTCCACACCCACTTGACTAGTCCAAATAGGCCAAGTAGGCCTTGCCTTTATACCACACACTTCATCTAACCCATATTAGTTGGATAATGTACTTAACCCACTTGGATAAAAATTAAAATATGTCCATTAATAATTTAAATATTATAAATAAGCACTCCATAATTTGCTTATAACTCATAGAGACTAAAACTCAAAATATTCCTAGTAGAGACATAATAGAATTAGCCCTTCACACTCACTTTTTACACTTGTGACCACTTGGACCACCTTTTACCTTAACCAATGGATGAAAAAGATAAAAAATTATTAAAATATATCCTTTATCACTCACACATGAATCCATACCTCTTATAACTCCAACTCACCACTTGAACCAAGACATTTTAGCCTACTCGTCATTAGGCCTAAAAACACAAAAAAAGTCTATCTTACAAAATAAAATCATTCCATAAATGTTATTAAAAAAATAAATTTAAAAAACACATGATTAGATAATTTATAACTTTATTAACATATCCATTTCCATTGTAATCCTTCACTTAGGCTCTAATAATCCAAAATCACCTTTATAACAAGCTCACTCAGTTTTGGTCAAACATAGTCAAAGTAAAGTCAAGCATCTTGTCTCTCCAAACTTGAATATGAATAAAAAATAAGTTTGAATTACCTATAATTAACCTTTTTAACTTCTTTGAAATCTTAAAACTCATTTTTTCCCTCAACTTAGGTCAAACAACTTCAAACTCACTTCTTCAAACTGACCACTCAGACTGCCTATAGCTTCCAAAAGTATAGTCATGAACAACTTGTTATTTGCACTTGAAATAATGCTTTAATAAAATATAATCAAAATTAATGGTTTATATGAGGTATATATATAATTATAAATAATTTATATCTCTTTTATTGGCATCAATCATTGGTCTAACTAACCAATCTCTCAGACCACTCTCACACTATGCACACAAAGCTAAACAAGCCTTTTTGGCTTTAATAGTTCAATCAATTTAACCTATATATTAAGATACCATAAAATATTTTATGTTTAATTTATGTATAAAAAATAAAAATATGTCCATTTTATGAATCAAATCTAGTCAAAATACCTCAAACACTTCATCTCACCTAACATGAAGTAGTCAAATTGGTTGAAAACATAGTCATAGTGAACATGACATATAACACTTGTGGAGAGACTTAATTGATATTTAAATTGATTAATGTTATCATTAAACATACTAATATCAAATATAATCATAAATTTATGGATTTTTAATATCAAATAATGAATATATGGATCAAATTTTGGAACACACACCTTCACAGTTTATCTTACTCAGACAAGTCACTTTGAGAGCACCTTTTAGCCTATGTATGAGAATAATAAACATTTAAAAATAAAAGGAACATGAGTAATAGGTATTAAAAAATACCCCAAATAATTTTATCCATCCCTATTCACCTGAAACTCATCCCTAAATAGGTTCTCACTCAAGTCTAATTTCTTTCACTATTTTCACTCTTTGACAAATTAATGATAAGATAATTTACATGATAACAATGATTAACAGAGATAACATATATTTTAAAAATAATTACATGAATCTCAATAATATGTTTTGACCTTAAATATCTAATTATTTTCATGTGTTGACTTGTCAACCCTACATATAACACCCAATTCTTTAGAAACAAGCTCTTTTCTATAACTTCTACTCATTATATTGACATAATACTACCACTTGGGGATGCATGGAGGATTACTATACAAAATCAAATCATAAAAATTGGCTTTATAATCCACTATTTCCACTATCCAACAAGTTTTCTCCAATCGGGTTATTGAGAGGGCTTATAGGAGGGTTTTGACCAATTTACATTCTTAACGAATGTTTATAAAGATATATACCTAAAACCACTATAAAATGATTATAAAACCATCTTAGGTGCATATTCCATCTCTTCCAAAAGGCTCAGGTCACCATTCAATGTCTACACATACCAACAAGCATCAAAAATTTCTTCTCAAGCTCTCATCTCTTTATTCTAAGCACTAAAGAAACTTCAAAACCACTCTTAGGAATTTTAATTCAAAAATATGACTTAAAAATTGGTATACACCTCCAAGAAAACATAATAGATCTTTATCAATACTCACCTTTGACTATTTTACTTAGAACTAATCAACCAATCTCATTTAGTCAAGCCTACCTAGGCTAGCAAACCATTGAGATCACCAAGACACTGTTCATGCACCTTTGTATTCATTCATTGACTTGTAAATACATAGATACACTAGATATAAATTTTTATATCGTAAAAAAAACTCACATTAATTCACAAGTCACCAATCCTACTCAAACTACTTCATTAGGTGACCTAGGGTCATAAGGCTAAGCCTAAATGCAATCCCTTAATGAGGCCTTACTATAGTCACTCACTCTTGAGAGTCATGAACTGACTCTATACTACATACACATGCTCCAAAAGTAACATGCTTAATATCAAGCTCATACTATTCTATCTTATCTCCATCTTGTCTCTATAAGCCATGACCATGCCTAAGCAAAGACCTCTCTTCAATATTACTTGTTACCAAACCACCTTGAGCTTATTTAATACCACTACTATAGATTAAAAAGAATATTACTACACCTAAGAATATCTTACAAGCCTATCATATTATTATTCATTGATCAAAATGAATCAAAGCACATGGATCACTTATCAAGCCCACAAGGCCTTATTGTCACTTCATGATATCATACTTCATCAATGATATCACCAATTTGTCATTACCTTTAACATCAACAACAAATTTTTTTCAAACAATGTCCCCCTTCATCATTGATGGAAACTTCTTTTTCTCTTTCTCCCCCTTTGACATTAATGACAAAGTGGACTAAACAACAACTAAACTCCCTTAATATCATTCATGCATTCAAATATACTTTAGGTGCTCAAGATACTCACCTACTTTTCATGCACACGAATGAATAATTTCTCCCCCTTTGACATCCACATCTTGATCATCTTTTTCATGTACCAAACCTATACCTTCTTGTTCTTTTATTAGGCATCTTGTAATTAGATTCTCACTCACTCTTAATTATATGTTCTTTGGACATATTTACTTATAGAGCTCAAAATATCCCCTATGTCCATACATGAAGATTCAATACATTTTCAAAATTATGACTTGGTCTAATCAATTCATCATATCAACTTTGTGACTTGTCTCTTGAGATTATATCTATAGCAGACTTCGCCATAATGACTTAATCTTGAAATTGGAACATATTACATATGCCCACCCTCACATCATGCACATATCTTCAAACCTCTCAAACTATTTGAGTTAGCTCCCCCTAATTCCATGTTCCATCTAAAAAAAGTCATCTTCAACAAGTCTCCTCAATGAGCTAACAATGAGACTTAATGGCCCATACTTCCATTACCAAGGTACCAAACCATGTCAAATACTTCATTGCCAACCTCCATAAGCATCATCTATGCTTTAGACAATTTATAATCATTTTCTATAATTAGGAAGGAATCATTAGCCCACATGTTACCAATAGGTCTCATAGAGAACTAATCAACATGGATCCACTCCTTCTCGCTTACTTCTATCCTTTGGGATCAATTAGACCACCTCACATAGGCTTGAACAACTTTAAAACATGGCAAAGTAACTCCTCATAGCATCAACAAGCATTCAATTATCTTTAGATCATTCTCCTTTTCTTAAACATCTCATCTACAAGGAAAAAACTCAAAGGCAACTTTTGAAATCACATTTTCTAAAATAGGCACACTCAGAATCCTATCAAGAAACTTAGAACAACTAATCAACCTCAGATGACATCAATAACATGGCATTGCATTCCTCTATGACCTTATTAAGTCATCTTGATGCATCTAGAACACTTCAACCTTCAAGATACTCTTTAATTTGACCAAAGAAATAATCTTATGCATACTTATAGTTAGAATTTGCTTATAATGACATAGAACTTGTCATTTTAAGAACATTGATGACCTTTATGTGACCTTTAGAACAAGTCAATCACTCATTAAAACATATATAGATCATAAAACAACTATAACAAGAATTCCAATGATCTCATAGACCATCATTCAACTCATCCATCCCAATATTCTAAATATTGCACCTTAGACACCTCCTTGATCTCAAACATGCATTCTAAGCATGGACATTACTGAAAGAAACCTTGCACTTCTAGGACATTTGTACATATATGTACCTATCATGCTAGCTAACCAAGAAACCACCTTAGAGTGCCTTGAATACACCTTTCTCTCAATATGTATTTAGAATAATTTTGTCTATCAACTTAGATTTAGTATTGGATTTAAATTCAACCTGATCCTTTTTATTAAGCCTTTTTAATACCATTATGAAGAATTCAATCATGATCTTCACAAACTTATTCATCACTACAAACAAGATAAAATTTGTCCTCATCACACTTTAAGCAACTTATCTCTAATACCAGTTATTGGAAGTAGCTACTAAGGTGGTGGGGGGTGGGGGTGAATTAGTTAAATAATAATAATGTATCTTCAATTCCAAACACCATTGATTGAAGCATTCATTCACATGAAGAGAATAATTCATAAGTAAAAAACCACACAAACATATCACAATATAACATAAGAGATATGTGGAAAAACCTATTAGGGTTTAAAATACACTCAAACATGTATATACACTACTATAATATAATTCCAAGATTCAAAATTTAGTGAAGTACCCACTTCATAAGGAGATCTAACCCCTACCTAGTTGATCACCCACCCAACTAGTCTTCTGCAAGCTCCAACTTGAAAGGAGGATCTAACCCCTTAGGAAACCAAGCACCAACTTAGATAAATTGAAATATGATCATATTTAACACCTATTACTGATCTTCAACTGATGATGACCTCCTTTGTTTCCACTCTTTCCTCTTCACTCTCACTCAAATAGCCTCTAGGGCTCACTTGCTCAATTAGCCTCTTCTAGGCTCATTAGGTCCAATGACTTGTGTATCCACCTGCATAAAATTGGTTAGATATGCATGTATTCTCCTCTTCACCCTCTTAATATCATCAATAACCTATGCCTTCTGCTTCAAAGATATATTTCATTCACTTAAGTCCACACCCACTTGACTAATCCAAATATGCCAATTAGGCCTTGCCTTTATACCACACACTTCATCTAACCCATTTTGGTTGTCCAATATCCTTATCCCACTTTGTTAAAAATTAAAATATTTCCATTCATATGTTACATATGATAAATAAACACTCCATAGATTGGTTATAACCTGTAGAGACTAAAACTCAAATAGTTTAAGTAAAGACCTAATAGAATTAGCCCTTCACACCCACACGTTACACTTTTGACCCCTTCAGCCACATTTTAGCTTCACCAATGGATGAAAAACATAAAAAATTATTATAATAGATACTTTCTCACTCCCACATGGGTTCATACCTCCTATAACTCCAACTCACCACTTGAATCGAGATATTTTAGCCTACTCGTCATTAGGCCTAAAAACACAAAAAAAGTTTGTCTCAAAAAATAGAAGCATAATATCACTTTTATAAAATAAAAAAATTGAAAAAACACATTAATATATAATTAATTAATTTATTAACCTATTTGTGTCCATTATAATCCTTCACTCAGGCTCTAACATCTAAAATCACCTCTATAACAGGCTCACTTAGTTCTGGTCAAACATAATCAAAGTAAAGTCAAACATCTTGTCTATCCAAACTTGAATATGAACAAAAAATTTGTTAAAATTAATTATAATGAAACTTTTGAGACTTAATTTACATCTTAAAACTCATTTTTTCCCTCAACTTAGGTCAAACAACTTTAAACTCACTTCTTCAAACTGACCACTTAGACTACCTATAGCCTCCAAAAGTACAGTCATAA